>DWHP01007320.1:0-11007 GCA_018247895.1 Parnassius honrathi
AGCCAGGTCTCTTGAAAAGCTATTATATCTACTTCTTTACATAACAACCTAATGTGGTCGATGGATCGTTTGACAAATATAAATAAAAATATAGAAAAAATTAACGTTAACATATTTGATTAAAAGACGGCAATTTCAAAGACTTGATGTTAGTTTGTAAGTTAATGCAGCAATAAATACCCTGGCGACGACCGCATGATATATCTGATACGGGGCGTAAAAAATTCGATTACTAACTGGAGCCAACATTTGTGCAAAACTTAATAAGGATTTTTTTCCTCAAATGCTTTGATTAAATTTCTTGGCTCGTTTTATTTTTAAAAAACTGAAAGGACAAACGACGCACTTACAGTCCACCTGATGTTAAGTGGTACTGCTGACCACACCTGCTATCAACTTCAAGGAAGGCTACAGATTCGTTGACGCTTTTGAGTTCTGAGATGGAATGCCTCATAGCCTGTAATTATACTGTCTTTCTATACCATTCAGTCCGGAATACAGCACAAGTTGGTACTTATAAATGCAAACTCAAGAAGAGAAGGATGAAGATGGAAGTTCTACCATCGTTGTTTATTGTAAACCGATATTAACGACATTTTTTATTGAATAGTCCCATACCTCGGGGGTATAAGTCAAAGAGAACAACAAAATACCTACAAGAATAATTTAATGTAATACATATTCTATTATAGTTTTTAAGTAATTCCTCTAGCGTACAAAAGATCATTTTATATTGGTGAAATAAATTGTAACGTAGACATGTAACACGCCACGAATAATATTACAAGTCATCTTAATTTTCTGCGGCGTAAAAATATTGTATTGATTCTTTCTTAACAGCTAATATCCGATCTCAATACATTACTCCTAAAAATCATCATCAAGTTAAACGTCTATTGACGGAAGTAGTTAATGAATATGATGATGCCCTTACTGTAAAAGAACGAACTTAGTTCAAAACAAACCAACTCTCGACATATTTCAAGGTATCGAAGGGAAGAAATGGAAACTCTGAGATTAGATTATACTAGTGTATAATCGTTTTGCTATAAATCATTACGTCATCACAGTCTATCAAAAGTCCACTGCTAAAGATAGGCCTTTCCCATAAATTGCCTCAAGGAGAATATTTGCCATTGTAGGCGCACTTGACATGTGGATCAGCAATCACAATCTCTTATTGTTTTAAGTTGTCACCCCTGAGGACTAAGATGGAATGACTGGTTACCAGTACAAAGGCTTTTCAGCTCTCTACATTCAACATACTAAACACTGCGGCATTAAGCTGCATTTTACGCGAGCGTTCTTTGAGTGCGTGAACCTTCTCCGGTCGAGCTGACCCATTCGTGTTACAAAGTTAATAGAGCTGCAGCGTGGGTCTACCACGTTTATTATATTTTTTGTGCTAACTATATATAATATTGTCTATGATGAATAAATGTTTTTGCCATCATAATATAAACGTTGGTGTGAGAGAAGGAAATTGAATTTTGTTTCCCAATAAGATAAGCGTGACGGGTAAAAGAGTACAATTCAAGTGTTTGTCCGTAGTTCATTATTTGTTTTCGTTAGAAAAATAAGGCGAGAGAACAAAATATCGTAACTTCTGCGGAGTCACTTTTGATTACTGTTTTCTTTACCGTCAGTTTATTTTTATAAACATTTATATTATTTACAAATATATTCTCTCTCTCTTTTCCCTTACTAGTGAAAGTCAAATATTTTTATTTGAAATTAGCTTTTACAAAGCAATTAATTAAAATCAAATGCTACGCAATTCATCTAGTACCTGCTGCGGGAGACCTTGTGAGAAGAAGCAGCATGAAACTCAAAGTAGACTCATAGTCCGATGGGGAGGCAATGTAACAAGTCCGGAGAGTGATCAGAGGCAGGCGCTTAACGAAAGTCGATGATTCCTGATTTTTTTTAATTGAAGTGTTTTCGTTTTGATTTTCTAAATTAGGGCAAGGAAATGTCCGCCGCGCTGCTCCATGCGTATTGGCGAACTTCACATGTCTTCGAAATATGTTTTTATTTGTGACATGCAGGTTTCCTCACGATACTTTCCTTCAACGTTGAGCACGTGGTAAATCAGCACTTAAAATTGCAATTGACAATTTCATTGGTGCCTACGGGGATCTACTCCGGGTTGCTCGCGTAATGTGACTTTACAGCGAGCGCTAACCATCTGAGCTACCACGGCTCTAGAGTAATGAACTATTCCAAAATTCCTAGTTATTCGGGTTAGCAACTGCAGTTTTTCATAACTGAGTTCTTGTCAGTAAAATGCTGCGGCGCATTTCACGATTCAGTTTTCCGCTGTCGCCTCTTACGACACCCATGCGCCACGGGACGATATGGGATAGTGGATATTATTACACCACGATTACTTGGTTAACTTTCTATTTGGTAGCTAATTAGACTTTTTGTTTTGAAATAAGACTGCACATCTCATCGTGTTTTTTTAATTAACCAGGTAAATGTTTCATTTTTTTACAGAATAGGGATGACAAACGAGCACACAGTCCACCTGACGGTAAGTGGATGCTGTGGTCTATAGATATCTACATTTATCCTCGATTAATAATCAAAACGCAGATGCATTGTCAGGTGCACAGAAGTTATTGGATGCGCACAAGTTTTTTGATGATCCACAACCCTTCCCCTTTCGCAGGCTGCGTCCTGCGCTTGTTTGAACAGCGGATTAGCTAATTTGATTTTCTACAATCAATTGACAATAAAATTGATTATTTTTTATAGAGTAATCGTGAAACGAGCACACAGTCCTCCTGATGATAAGTGGATGCTGTGAACTATAGTTATGCACATTTCTCGATTAAGAATCAAAATATAAATGCGTTGCCCCATGAGAGCTAAGATGGCATGCATGTTTCAAGTAAAAAGGATTTTCGGCTTCTCTACATTAACCGTACAAAACACAGCAGCGTTAATCTGATATTTTACGCGTGGGTTCTGTGAGGACGAGCGTGGTCCTACCTCGCTTGAGCCGACACATTCATGTTAAAACCATAGCTGCAGTGTGGCTCTACCACGTAAAATCGGGATTGACATTCTCAACGCAACGTCACGAACGTCGATCAAATTCATTTTTATAGTTTTATAATATCGTTAACCATTACAGAAAACCTTTTGCGTGGTAATTATACAGACACACAAAGGCACATGTTTCCTTACATAAACCGTAAAATTTGGGTCTGTGATTCACAAAACGTGGAGATATGTGGAAAGGAGTTTCAAATATCAGACTAACTCCAACAGTTTAAAATTACAAAAGTGAAAAATTCCTGTTAGTGTTAACTTTTAAAGTAAATAATAATTAGTACCTTTAACTAAAAATATTCGAGAAGTGTAATAACTCCCTCACGTAGGCAGTTAAATAACGTTATATAACACAATAACATTTTCTAACTTATGCTACATTTCGCAAATTTTTAAATGATATTTACGCTTCCAAGACACTGAAAACATTCTAACATTATGTGTATACTTTTTATTACTTACTTTCTAACATTATATGTTTCCACATTATGTTATTGTGAATTGCAATTTTTTTTACAGAAAAGGGGGCAAACGGGCATACATGCGGCTCAACTGATGGAAAGTGACTACCGCCGCCCATGAACAACCGCAACACTAGACGAATTGCAGGTACGTTGCCGGCTTTTTAGAAAGTGAGAGAAAAACCAGGGGAATTGCAGGTGCGTTGCCGGCACTTTAAGAAAGAGTAAGCTCTTTTCTTGAGGGTCCCCAGGTCGTATCGGTCCCGAAAAATCGCCAGTGGTAAACGATTCCACAAAGGGGTTGTACAAGGAAGAAAACTCCTACTAAAACGTACTGTGGTGGACCGCCAAGCATCCAGATAGTGTGGATGATATCGTGAGTTTTGTCCCGATGTGCGTTTGGTATAATTTGGCGACTGGAATTAATTCGAACAATTGCTCACAGCACTCTCCGTAATAGATGCGATAGAAAATGTGAAGAGATGCAACATCTCTTAGCAGCACCAGTGTATCGAGCTGATCGGAGAGGACTGTCGTCGACGATTCGAGACTCTCTGCGCTGGATGCGGTAAAATAGAAGGAGCTGGCACTGTGGAAACCCGTCTCAGAGATTGGAACAGTATTCCATGTGTGGCCGAACCTTGCGCCTTGTAAAGTTGCAGGCGTGTGCCGGCATGAAATACTGCCCCGCTCTACTGAGCACACCACGCTTTTCAGAGGCCAATTTGGCTTTCTCTTCCAGATGAGCACGAAACTGCACATCCTTCAATTTGTCAACGCAAAGGATTCCGATACTGACTGTTGCAACAAGAGGCGTGCCATGAAACTGAGGAGATATGACAAAGGGGTTCCTTTTAGCGGTAAACGCGCTAACTTTTGTCTTCTGGAGATTGAATCGGACTAGATTTAGTCGCCCTTATACCGAGACTTTGTTTAACAATGACTCGACTTCAGACAAAACTTTGTTCCGGTACTCGCCGACGTTTTCCCAAGATTTATTGGCACGGTCGGTGTCATCACCAGTGCTGTCGTCCGCATAGCAATGAATGTTACCGGTCATTGATATGCAGAAGAAACAGCGTCGGCGATACCATGCAGTCTTTTGGAACACCAGCGTTAATAGGCTTGCGATTGGAGCATGCAGCGTCTACTACGACCTTGATGCTCCCATCAGATTCTGCTGCTGGTGATCCAATTTCACAAAGAAACCGGGTACGATACCAGGGTACCGCATGAGCTAGCTGTTGATAACGGACTCCATTATTTTGGAGAACAAGGAGGTGAGACGATGGGCCCGTAGTTGGACGAATCAAATTTTAGGAATCGGTTGCAGGAAAGCTTTCTTTCACAAATTTGTAACTACGCCTAGGAAGACGTATCGGAAAAGACGCGTTAGAATCGGTGCCAACTCTAGAGCACACATCCTCAGGACAATTGAGAGGATTCGTTGAGGCCCACTCGACTTGTGGATGTCCAGGTAGAGGAGTGCTTTACGTACTGAGTGAGCATTGTGTAAATCGCACATCATGAATAGAACACTTAAACTACAGGCTGGTCGGTAGTGTGTTCTACCCGTCATCGAGAGTCGATTTGGACTCAAAAAGAGAGCCTAAAAGATCAGCTTTCTCTTTTACGGCGTGGGCCAATGAGTCGTATTCCCTGTGCAGAGATGGAAGTGATAGCTTACAGAAATTTCCTTGGACAGCATTGGCAAGAGACCAGAATGCACAGGTTCGTAAGCCCAGACCTGATAACATTCCTGCTTACTGCGTCATGTAGTCTTACAGAAGCGATGAAACTATGGTTGGGATCTGCCTCCGATTGGTACCACAGATGATGTAATAAATAGTTCCATTCTCTGTAGACACCAGTGATAGAGTCACCAACAGCGCTGAGATCATCCAGCAAGAAGCAAACGCCCCAGTGGGTAGGATGCAAAGAAAGAGCGCATTCCGTCCCAATTTGCTGACCTGTAATTGCAAACACGGCGGCAACATGCAGAACGTAACCTAGAAGGGTGTGTTAGTGGCGCTACACTCCGTATCAGACAATGGTTCAAGAAGCCAAGGGGGCATCGACGGAGACTTGATATCCGTTCAGATGAGAGGTCAGCAGAAAGTCCAATAGGGAAGGTGCATGATCCGCCACCGCCAAACCACGTAGGTGAACTGACTAGCTGTGTCAGATCATATTCCAAAGCAAAGTCGTACACAGATCTCCCTGCATGATCGGTTAGACGTGAACAGAACCATTTGGTATGATAGCCGTTAGAATCACCAGGGATTACAATCTCTGCGGTTGGGATCAGCTGTAGCAAGGAATCTGCAGCCATTTTTATGGGACCTGTAGGAGCACCCGTGGACGCACGGATGGTTGTCGCTGTCTACACGTAACCAAAGGATGGATAGGTCCGAACCTTCAAAACTGCCTATATATATATATTTATTTACTATACCATATTGATGGAGGGAGGGGGGAAATGGGGCCTCCAGCTAACTGCACTCACCAGACGAAACGCAGAATCAGATCTTCTGCTTGACACTGGTATTCTAACCCGTTATTAACCTGGTCAGCCTGTTGAGTCATCTGAGGTAACCAGAGGTCTGTGACGGTCCGCTTTAGGTTCAAATGTTCATTTGTCGCCCGCATCGTCTGCTGGTTTTTTTTCTTTCTTCTTAATCTTTTGCGTTTGCTCTCCCCTGAAGAGGGCTCCGTTCTGTTTGGGTTTTTATGTGTTGTATTTATTTATTTGACTATATTTAATGTAAATAATTGCAAATTACAGCGCAACCAGATGAAAAAACCATAATTATATTAATATTCCGCATAATAACAATAATGAATGGCATCGAAAATAGCACTTTTAAGCTTTTTATTACTAGCAGTATTTGCAGCAAGAACAATTGGATAAAGACTTTTTCTATTGACGGAAACTCATTTTCAATATCTTCGTCTGAACTCAAATAAAGTATATTTTTTAACATATGGTGCAGTTATAATTGCGCAACGTATGTAAAAATCCAGCGATAGTATTTACATTTAAGGAGGCATATTGAGATGATCGTATTTGAATCAGAATTCTATAGCCCACGTAAAGACGTGCACTCACGCTTGAGCATTAACTGAGCGGAATAAAGATATAATTCAAACCGTGTAGCCGTGTATAGAACGGAATGCATGAAGCGGAGCAGTTGAAAGCTTCGTGTGGTGCTTTGGAGACATGCCTCTTGTTGATTCAAATTATCTACGTATCTATCTATAAATAAATACTGCATGTTAATTTTTATGTATAGGTTTTCAATACAGCATTGTTTCTCAGCTGCCAATAGACATAAAATTTGAAGTCAAACACATGATTATTGTTACAGACTTTCACAAAACCACCGAACTTAGGCCTTAAACGCAAGGAAACCCACAAAATGTGGTCTTGGGCTATCCGTACCCATCAACATCCTACATGTATTACCATGTCGTTACTCCAAATAGTAGGGGCTGCCATACACTTCGCTTATTAAACGTGGGTACCACCAACCTTTCGGCTCAATTCGTGACCCCTAACATTGTGACTGCAGTACGTTGGGTTCCGCTAGACCAGTGAAAAGAGATGTGTGACAAAATAAAGTTTTTATAAAAAGAAAGTCATCTTTAATAAAGTGAACCATAAATAGTAAAATAAGTTTCACGTAATGGCTTCTGAAGTCCCGACTTCAGACACTAGCATGTGGTAATTAAAATAATTACTGTATTTGCAGCATTAAGCTGCTATTTTACGTTGGTGTCAAGTAAATGTCTACTTCAATGAACTAGAAAAAGTTAAATTGTCTTTAGATCATTGAAGTAGACATTCACTTTTTTATTAAAAGTTTTATTCCTTCACTTAAAATATAGGACATCCGAAATTGGTTACGATATTTATTTATCAAAAATTATATCTGGGTTGCTAGTTACAATTTACTACGATATTAATTTTATTTACAAGTAAAAATACATAAATGTTCCGAGTTCTAATTTCTATCCACATTTTAATATCGTGTTTCATTGAAAATATAGTATTTTTTTACTGTTTGATTGTAAATGGATCTGTCTCGTCATGTTTGCTTTTGTTAAAGCTCAACGAATCATTTGATTGACTACTACTAGCATTTATGTCACCCTTTGTTTTGATTGTCACGGCTCTTAGGGCAGGAAATGTCTAAAGAGTATCAATATATTTTAAAAATGTGCTGGCAGTGAAATTTTTACTGAAGAGTGCAGGCGATTCATGAATAAAGAGATCCAAAAGATTGGATATGGAAGCCTTCACGAGATTTTGAACGAATACCTTCGAGTGAGGATGGTTTCCGTTCAGTGCCGCTCAACATTACCGATGTATCAGAAGTAGGCCCATGTGGAACGGTTCCGTGTCGTGAAATGAGTACTAAATTTTAAGTAGGCCTAGGATTGTTGAGGACAGTGTTACAAGTGTTGGAACTTTAATTTATTTTTATTTAATTTTTTATAGAAGAGGGGCAAACGAGCATGCGACTCACCTGGTGGCAAGTATTAACCGCCACCCATGAACAGCTGCACCACTAAGGAAATTACAGGTGCGTTGCCGACCTTTTGAAAAGGATTACCAAATCTACAATCAGTAGAATCCGAAATAGTTGTCTTGACTATTATTTTTATATTTTTAAATATAATAAGAGGTTTTGTTCAATGTATACAAGATATTTGTATTTCCTCAGTCCATTTTAACGACATCCACTGAAAACACAGTTAATCGTATATCGATGATCTTAAAATATATTATGACTACTCTCTATAATAGAAATGCGGGTAACCGTGATTTCATTTCATAACTTTACAATATCAGCGCGCGTAAATCCAATGAGACATTCATTAGGCTAAAGAAACACGTCCCGTTTTATACATTCGTTAACTCATTTTTCATTCCATTTTAAATTTCATTGACTCTCATTTTCTCTTTTTTGCGATTTATTTATAGAGTAATAGTGACAAATGAACATATACGAGTTATCCACCTGTCATTGTAAGTGGATGCTGTTGCCCATATACATATAAACATCTATCCTCAGTTAACAATCAAAATGCAGACACTTTGTAGCCCTTGAGGATTAGCATGAAATCTATTCATATTTCCAGTAAAAACGAGTCTTCGGTTCTCTACAGTCGCCGTACGAAACATAGTAGCATTAAGCTGCTATTTTGCGCTATTTAACTGTGTCTTGTATTGAATAATTGTCCCTCGTCCCTAGATGACTATCAAGCGAGGCTGCCCCCCTACAAAATTGACTTACAGGTTACAAACAGAAGTAAATTAATCCAAAACAAATTTAATAATATGGTGAAACCACGTTGCAACGTACTGTAGCTGCACGGAGGTCGGCTCGATTGGGGAAGGACCACACTCCCACTGAATATCTACCTGAAATAGCAGCATGCAATTCGGAGCATAGCTCTCTTGATAGCTCACTGAGCGACCTTGACCTTAAGTTATGTTATCAGTGATTGTAAGTATTTGGATTGCATAACTCTTACACATTTAAACTGTTACAGTTAAAGGTAGTACAAGTATTGATGGTCTATTCGAGTAGTGAACTAGTAGAGTAAACAACTAGTAATCAAGCGTATTATTACCCTTCCTGCGACTCCTATAACGGTTATCACCGACAACACGCACTGGTTGTACCAAGGAATATAAAAAATATATTCCGTGGGTTTCGCTCTTGTTTTCTAGTTTTAGTAGTAGTAGTGTTTTCGTGTTTATATTAGTGGTAGCAGAGAGCCGTAGTCCATATTTTCTGGTAACAGAATCCATCTTAGTCTTCAAGGGTCACACACTTGATTTGTAATCGATAATAGATTTATGTACTTACGGACATGGAGTTGTAAGTCGATGATTTACTAGTTAGAACTTCGTGCTCGTTTGTGGGGAAGACTGCAGATGTGTAAACTGTATTTCGGCATACTTTATTTCTGTTCGTGGCACATCCCTACATATGCGCGCGAACATCACTGATCTGATCTGTTGTCATCTGCATGGGCCTTCTGCACAGCAGGTATCGGGCCTCGGGGTATGTCCCCTTTACCCGGACGTTCCTCACGGCACACTACAGTGTGCCGGTCCTGGGCGCCTTTGATGTTAAAGGAGTTGTAATGAATTAGCGACTTTTGTCGCAGTCAGGTAATTTTTAAAACAAAGGTTGGTTATCCAATAGTTGTGTTTAACAACAATTGTTCTCACTGGGTTGGCCTTTCTGCGGCATTGTGGAATTTACTCTACTCCCTAATCTATGTAGGGAGAAGTTCTCTTGGATAGGGTCGCCCGTCCGGGGGCCGTTAGTGCAACGGCGCGAAGCCGTTGAGGTGTTCATGTGGCCCATTGTCGGCGCGATCGAAAATGTCGCGCGCCAGCCGGACCACAAATTCTTCTAAGTTCTCCATTTTTAGGTTGGCCGCTATAACGTCATTCCAGACGTAGCGACCCGCACCGACTATGGTTCGTAATGACAAGTTCTGCTGGACCTGTAGTCGCCGCTTCTGTGGATCGCTCAGGAGCGCATACCAGGCCGGAGCAGCGTATGTTAGCAAGGGTCTTATGTACATTTTATATATGGTCAACTTCGACTTTGTCGGTAACTTAGATGCCAGGACAGGACGGAGCATCGCCCGCGCACATCGAGCTTTGCGGACAACAAAGTCGACGTGTGCGGTCATACGCAACATCCTGTCAATCCGGCACCCAAGGTAGGCCACGGCCTTCTCATATGCGATCTCCTGGCCTCTGAGGGTCAGCGGTGGTGGTAGATTTCTGAAGCGGCGAGTGAGCTGAGCGGTCGTCTTGCTCACGTTGACGGCCATCCTCCACTCATCCAGCCACGGTGGCAGCAGGTCCAGCAGACGTTGCATCCTGGCAGTGGCAATATGGGGTCTTCTGGACGAGGTGAAGTAGGCGCTGTCATCCGCAAAGAGCGACAGTTCGACGTTGTCCTCCCATTCGTGCAGATGCCCTGCCAGGGTAGGGATGTCATTGATGTAAGCCACGTACAGGACTGTAGACAGACAGCTGCCCTGTGGCACACCAGCTGGAATGGGTTTTATTGCGGACTCCGCGTCCTCTACACATGACAAAGACGCCACTAGCCGCAATATAGCAGGAGGGACACTGGTGTGGTCTTCTAACTTTTAAAGTAATCCTGAGTGCCAGACCCCGTCGAACGCCGTCTCGTTATAGAGAAAGACGCCCAACGATGTGCGGCCGCGGTTGTGCTCGGCCGCCAGCAGGTACAGCACTCTAGTCAGCTGTGTTGCTGTTGGGTGGTCCCTCCCGAATCCATGCTGCTTCACCCGAAGTTGGATGCATGGGCGGAGACGTCTGAACAGTATTCTTTCAAACAGTTTAACTATATGCGGTAGCAGCGTGATCGGCCTGTAGCTGGCAGCTCTACGCCTGTCCTTCCCGGGTTTCGGCAAGACGATGATT
>DWHP01007321.1:0-11005 GCA_018247895.1 Parnassius honrathi
AATTTGCGGTGCGTCTACATATCGAGAGTAGAGCACTCCCTTATGTTGTGAGACGTGCAAAACTGCCGTTGCCTATGCTGATATCCTTCCTAAGAAGCAATCTATGGAGCAGGCCTATATTCGGCAACGGACTTTTATAGGCTGTGATGATGATGATGATGCAAATAACGGAGTAAGGCACAATTTACACTGTTGAGGAATGAAAGCGAATTTTTGTAACGGAATTGTACATAGTAAAATGAGTATTACGTTAATGGTGTAACGCACAAACTAGGTATGAGTCATTTCCACAGACATCTACAGTAGCTACGGAAATTCTCGAAAACTCCCCGGAAGACACGCGATTACTTTTTCGGCTCATTGCTCGGGGCCGGGGTCGAGGCTCGATCAGGTCTATTTTCTGTAGGGCCTCTTAAGAAACAAAGATTTCCTTTCTTCATGAAGTCGGTCAACTGCTGGCAATAGTCTGGCATCCCAAATTTCCCTACCTTCATCTCACCGTTCTTTCTTGTGCCTAGTTTTGCGTTGAAGTCCCCCATTAACACCGTATAGTGGGTTTTGGAGGAACGCATGGCTCTAGAGAAATCCTCATACGTTTCAGTTTCTGTTCAGAAGTATCTTGAATGACGGTCACCGAACGCTATTTTTAAACGATTGGTGTGACAAGCGAACTAACAGTTCACCTGGTGGTAAGTGCCTTCTTTAGCTCATGGACACCCACAACTAACTTAAAATAAAGAAGCTTAGATATGGTCACCACTAAAGACTAAGATAGAATATCTGAGCTACTTAATGACCCTGATATCATTTCGTGAATTAACTAATCATGTGCGTCAACTTTCAGCATGGGTCTTAATTTAATTTTAATCCTACTGTGCGAAGAACATGCTAAGGAAAGGATCGGCATCAAAATATGTATGTGTTAGAAACTATCGTTATGTTGGTGGTTCACCGCATTTACATGCCGATGTGGTCAGACTGGTTTTAACTTACACCCTATGCATCCCATCCCTTTCCTTTTCTTGTCGCAAGTTGAGACAGCTAATAAATAATGTAATTTTATAATAAGTATACCAAGCAGACTGCATGTAACATTTAATATCTATTATGCGTTAAACTTGAATTATTAATTTACAATGGGTATGTAATCATAATTGAAATATTTATATATAAAACTCTTCTGTCCTGTGCCTATGACCGAACTCCTCATAAACAGCTGGATCGATTTTGATAAAATATTGTGTGCGTGTGATTAAGTTGATTCGAGAATAGTTAACATTCACAATTGGACGCGATGTATGGCGCTGTTTTTCGAGATCGAGAAATCACCCGTGCGAAGCCGGGGTAAATCGCTAGTTTGGTATAATTATTATTAGACATTTTTTTATCGGAGTCAATAAATGTTTTTATTATAAACAGCATGAAATATGAAATATAAAAGCCAACAAAAATAGCAGAACTGTTTTATTCTGAATAACTGTAATATCTACTCGTATGCAACATGTGCAGATAACATTTTCACAGATTTTAAGCCGTTCCATAAATGTATAATTATAAAATTGAGCTTTGATGACCGTGGACGATCAGTTTCGTTACCTTATGTTCACAAAAAAACAAGTGGATGGAGATGTTTAGAAGTAACAGTAAAAAAATTCCATCCCTTTCATACCAAAATAATCCAGATTTTATGTATGGAACATTACTTAAGTTAATTTGCAATGTATTTGATAATGACTTTTACTTCTAAAACATTCTCCTTGAACGAGCGCAAGGCAATCAATGAATGGGTGACAGTAGGAGTCCATAAGAGTAGACAAAGGTTATAGAACTTTACAGTGAAAGTTTAATTTTCAGCTGCGTCCGTTATAATTATAGGTAGATAATATAGGTCACACAGACGAATGCTTTATTATATGAGTGTAACATTATTGCCAACTTAGGGTGTACATATACATAAAAATTCATCATCAATCATTTTTTCACTAACATTACTAACTAGTACATTGTTTTCATATTAAATAATTCTTATGCAATAGATAATGCCGTGTGATAGCGGAATAAGAATGGAGGGAGAACGGCATCGATGGGAGTAGTACGAGTCGTACTCCAATAAGACCTAATAATTCTGATAAATGAAAATTTATCCTTTTGCGTATTTCAGATTTAAAATACTGAGCGTGGAACTTTTTACGAAGTAGTTTTTCTCACAAGGTTAAATAAAAAAATGTCTGTAGGTGTGTCCAGAGACAGATTTTTCTCAATTTCATATTTTTGTGGGTTCCACTATCGTAACGCACTTTGAGTACAGTTCACGACTCACCCTTAGAAGGCCGTCGCCTTACGTTACGAAATCTGTGGTAGGTACGCGACAATCTCGAAGCGTCTGTGAGAAAACCTGTTCTATTATCTTATCTAAGCATAAATAAAACCTAAAAAGAAGAAATAATATAAATGTGTTATCGTTCCAAAAGACATTTTTAGGTTTTACTTAAACTACCATTAATCAGTAACAAAGACCTATTCTATACCCAATATTCAAAAAGCATTTCGTTCTTCTATATGCAGGTCATTTGCCAAATTGTATGTTATGTGTACGTACATTGCGTCGTATTTTTTATAACATTTCTGCTCTTATAAAAACACACTTAGCAATATATTCAAAGTAACTATGATTCATTTTGATGACTACGTAGTTAGCAAATAGGTAGGCCTGCTAATTCATTATATTTTAATATTCTAAATGCATGCAAAACCTTTTTTTAATAAAAATCATTCGTTTAGCACGTTAAGACTTACTTTAAATAATTTACTTAAAAAACAACTACAATTCGTTCGTATCTTGATGAATCCATATTTTGTTCAATATGTTGTTTTGGAGTTTAGACTATGGAATTAATCGTTTTTGAAATATTGAAACTGGGTATTATTTAAACATTACTCGCTGGTAGCAAAAATAAATTCGCTGAAGCATAATACGATATTTTATTTAATAAAATTATTACAGCATAGCATAAGTACACAGCATCTCATTAATTAAGTTTTATACTCGAAAATATTAACATCTCTGTTATTTTAACTTAAACTATAGATAACTTGCTTTAAAACATGATAATCACGCTGTTTATTCAATGTTTACCATACCATGATGCCTATATCACGCTCTTAAATAAGATATATGTATTTAAAAGTCAAAAGCACAGCCAATTCTACATCAACATAGCATCATCATCATCATCATTACAACCAATTACAAGTCCACTGCAAAAAATGAGATTCAAACTCTCAAGACTCAAGACTCCTTGCATGGTGCAGGTGTTCATGTAATTTTAAAACAAAATATTTAAATTAATTTTGTGGAAGTCTTTAGTAACATTATCTGTAGAATTTCATCAATAATCATTACGTAATAGCAATTTTAATGACTGCGACTGTTACAAAAGGCATTAAAATGTTTATTTCTTTGAAAAAATTGTTGAAATTAAAACATAATTCATATAACAGTTATTGATTTAACATCTAATTATTAACAAAGCGTTGTGTTATATTTTTAAGAATTTCAACCTTAACAAAATATTTCTTAAAACGTGATATTTTACTTTTGAAACTAAAATAATATAATTCGTATTCAATTTCGTAGGTAAATGTTCTTTTATTACCCTCGTGAGTTTGAATTATTCATCAATGGGTGAATATTTATAAAACAACACGGTCGCAAATGTTACATTAAAGCATTAAAATTATAGAGCAGAGATACATCAAACTCGTTTTTTATCACACATGATATGGAAAGCGTGTGGGATTAAAACTTTTAACAGGTTCGTTAAACCAGAGCTAGCTTCTATCAAAATTTATTTAATAAAAATTTGCCATAGTTATCATACTTGACGGACGATTTGACAACCGCATTTTTTTACTTAAGGCATTTTTTTACTTTTTAAGGTATTATTAGGAAAGACTACGTTTTTTATAAAATATTTCTTGCAGCAGATGCATACAGGATTTTTTTAAATAATATTTCCGTGGGTTCTAATGATATCAGGACTCTGTAAAATAAAAACTTCTATTGAGTGGTATCAACACTTTACGTAGGTACATATCTAGTACAACAAACATTCGCTTGGAAGAAGGATGATTTGATATAAATGTGTATTTTGAAATCAAGTAGTATCACATACCAGTCTTGACGAGGGCACGAGGTAGCGCCAGGACTCCACTGCCCGCCATCTCACCAGCAACCAGCAGTGCAACCTGATTCACCGAGAGGCCAGTGCCTTTATCCGACCCATTGCCACCGTCCGCTTCCTAAAATTTTAATTGTCAGTTTACTTAGTTAAACGTTTACTGTAACGGGATTTATAATAACTTAGATGCGTAGTTTGATATTCTGCAACTATGAGAACACTACATATATCTGTAGTAACGGATGACAGGGCTTTTTGTTATTTCCGCCTGTTAATTGCTTATTTACATGAAAAAACATGACGACCTAAACAAGCGCTGCACAGTGTTTTTATAACTACTGAATTTACTATACTTTATTTTACTCAATTATAGCCTGCCAGTAATTATTTTTACAAATATTTTTCTTTTTACAAATATATATCGTATTTTAGACACGATTTTAACGCGCATATATAAACTCAAATGAATTCTTAATCGAATGGATCATTAAAATAATTTATATTTATCGAGATAAAAAACGTAATTTAATCGCCGGGAAAAACTGACGTGTGAGTTCTCGTTTTTTAAACGATTTTATATATTTCGATAATATGTAAGGCATGCTATTGAATTAGATTCTCATCGGCCACACTTTTATTTTTATTGGATCGCTAATTCTAGCAAAAACGTTTACTTTTAGTGCTTAAGGCGAGAAATTCCTCTCTTCTCGTAAAATGTTATTGAAAAATTAAGATCATAATATTTCAATAACATATGGTTCCTTAGAGTTACAATAAACTTAAGTAATTCGTATTACTGAGTCGACTATTTATTTGATGGACATTTTCGATTGTGTATCCACTTGCATACATAACTACATATAAAATTACATTCTGATAGACATGGAAACCTGACGGAGCGGTAACATTGTCGAATATCATTTCGGAAATCGTATTGTGATACATGATACGCCTGTATTGTTTCGCAAAGTATAAAAATTCGATAAGAAGAGTTAAAAAAGATACGCTTTTAAAGTAATCTCTGTATATAAAAATCGATTGCTGTCCTTTAATCTCTCAAATACTCGAAAATGGCTCGATTGTTTTTGATGAACTTTTTTGTGTGTATTTGAGTGGGTCCCTGTATGGTTTAAGAACTCAGTTGGACCTGGTAAGCGGTGCCGTTGTCGAGATCCAGAAATCATCCGTGCATATCGGGGGCAGATCGCTAGTCGTTAATATACATAAACAGTTTCAATCAGCATCACAAAACAAAAAAGGAGACATGATCCTAAATCTAATCGGAAGACACTGTCGAGTTCCCTGTTATATCAGTTATCCATGGCGTAATGTTGTTTGTTTTTATTAAGTTGATTTTTCGAAGTGTTTTTAATTGTTGCCAAAATTGTTGTAGTGTGTTTTTAATTGTTTGCTATTTTTTATTTATATATTAGTTATTGCATACGACTTTGTGTTATTTGCATCTATCTTGCTCTTAGTTTTGGTTTTATAGAACGGCAAATCTTAAGGTGACCATATTACCCTCATGTACCTTAAAATAGAACATCATCAATGTATTCGAAGTCAATTAAATGCGCATTATTGTAGAGAACTCAAAAACTTACTGGTCAGTTCTTAATTAAATTTACCACACGAGAAGCACCAGCTTTCATATAAAAAAGAATCATCAAAAGTGATTCAACTAACACAAAATTGATTGGCGTTGTGAGTAAATATTTCAAGTACTGCTTGCAACATACTCGAATCGTTTTAGCGTTTAATAGTGGTTCATGATAATATTCTATTTTGTGATGTAGGTACTTAAACGCTGCATAAATATTTGACATGCTAACAGGAGGTTAACTAATAAGATAAGAAATAACAGGCTCTCTATTATACAAGATGAACGTGAGATAGAACGCGAAAGAACTCGGTAATTATATATAAAAATATTGAGAAATAAGCCGCAATATGAAACTTTTTTTTTTGTAAAGAAATAGCCTCAACAAGATGGATGCATGCGGCACAGGGAAGAGCTTTGTTACATTCCTTTGAGGTAGGCCTATGTTAACCGTGGACTTGTAATGGGCTGTACTGATGATGATAATTATAACTTATTACGTGCGGGATTCGAACCTGCGGCCTAAAGCGCTGTGGCTCAAAACTCGGCCACCGAGTCACCGAGCTATCAGTTGTTGAATTACTTGGATTTTGATGCGCTATTCACCTTCCTAAAAAATATATTGAGAAATGTGTTCGTAATATTATAACATACCTACATTGACTTCTTACAAATTTTATATAAACTATGATGCCAAAATCAATCTTGTGAGTTGGGAAAATAGTTATTACAGATAAGGTTCAACTCGAGTTTTACACGCCGTATTTCAAAACAATGCTAGCGAGCCTTGTGATAGACACACTAGTAACCTAAACAGGTACCTACCAATTATACAATAGTCTGGCCTTTTTACACACGCACAAGGTTTCATTATTATTTTAACATTAACATATTGATGTCACTACTGTGCTCAGGATTTCTCTCATTTTGAAAGTAGAATATTTCTATTCAGTGCTATACCTAAGGTCACAGCTGTGTTAGAAATCTCCCACAACTTATTAGGGTCTATGACTGTATTATGTAAGTTCTAGTTAGGTTCACGTAAGTAAAATATATATTTATACTGACACCTAGCAGATGTTGTTCTTTCCGGTAATTGGCGCGATAAATTTCACTGTTAACTTTTAGTACCTACCTATAAATATTAAATTGATTAATAACTCTACCAGAAGCTACCTGTCATAATTAAATTTTGTGATTTTCTTTTCAGGCAAATAACCGAAATAAAATTTGTGGATAAGAGTAATTTTGCTCCTTAATATTGAATTAACTATTAAATTAATACGGTGGCACCTGTCCGATACTAGAACAGCACGAATCATCGTCTCGATAAAATAAATTAATCGCATGAGTTACGATTCCAATCAGTAAAACGTTCAAAGTTACACGATCACTAACAGACGCACCAACAATTACCTATATATGTATGAAAACTTACATATAAGGTACCTACTATGTATGAATAAAAATGATAGAGCTTTAACTGTTCAGCTGCACCGCGCTGCCTTTATAACTAATTATCAATTAAAATGTTTATTACACCATCTCAGTAATTCTAGTCAGGTGGAGATCAAACTTCGGTAGTTCGACTCGCATATTTACTATATAATTTAATACCGACCCTACACCTTATTTGAAATAGGTAATTAAAAATTACAATAGCACACTATACGGACTCTAACAAAAAAAATATATTGTATACATTGACTGTGGCTAAAATTCTGATCCCTGACCAGCTAATTAATAGTCAAATACTCTAAAGGCACATGACTTAGTAAGCAATTATACACATGAATGACGTAATTAAGTTCAGATAACCACTAGTTTTATAAAAATATTCGGATTATCATTAAAAAGTTTTTGTTTATTTTTTATTCAACCAGTAAACGAGTATTTTTGGAACTATAACTAGAATAAAATGTTCGATTCCCATCGCCCAACTTCGGCCAAGGTAAAATACATACCTTCGTTCAATGAAATCCCATCACACATGCACATTACGAAAATACAACTGACCCTTCCAAAAACGGTATTAAATAACAATTCGGAAGTAGTTATTAATTCTACCAGAATAAAAGAAAATATATAAAAATTTATTATCAAACAGCAATCTGAATAGACAGTTAAAAAAGCTTGTGTTATGTAATTTCATTAAAATCATACAAAGTTATTAAACGGCCTTCAGTTCCAAAAAAAAATAGAAAAATAGAGTTTATATTATTATTTTTCAACCCTCATGTATTTTAAATAGGTAATTTAATACTTACTCCTTTAGGCACCAGCGGCGTGGTCTCCGTGGCTTGCGAGCTACCGCTCATTGTTGGCTCCAGGCTGCTCTTCTTCGACATCTTGAAGTAATCTAAATAAAAAGAAAATTCATAATAGAACATTTCAACAATAAATTAAAATAAATTTCAATTAATATCTCGGAGAACTAACTTTCGAAATTGCTGTTATTAATATAACTATTTAAATAAAGAATTGTAAGTGCCTTCTTACAAAACACATCTATAACTGAACCAATCTGTGATTTTTGTGTTAACCGAAACAAAAAATAATGGCCGGCAGAATCATAAACAGGTTCCCAAGCAAACAACCATCGGCCCTAAAACGTTCGATTAAAGAACCAGATGAGGCGAAACTTCCTGTAGTATCAATAAGCTAAATTACTCCTACGGCTTCAACTTACGATGGGCTCTTTATAGGTCGTAACACACACCCGTCCACCGCGGGACTCGTCACAAAACTGGTCATTCTTGCTAATATAAATGTAATTCTAACCGACTTCTCCACACCAACTTGTTCACGTATCTTAAAAAAAGTATAATAATATTATTATACTTAATAAAGTTTCTTAGTTTATGAAACTGCTATGATCGTGCGGGCGATAGAAGGTAACATAATCTATACATACAATAAATTTGTAGAAAATTCATGTCATTCTAATATTTTCTGGTAAAAACAAGTTCAAGTGAAGCCAAATTAGTGGTTCTTATGGACGCCACATACGCTACCACAAACTGCTGATATTTTTTAAAATAGCTATTTTAAAAAATATCAACAGTTTTAGTCTGAACTGATCAGTTGGAATGATCAGTTTAACTGACCGTGTGTGGCGTCCATTAGAATTTTTATCTGTATGTATTCACGATACACGCTAAAACTATTGTATGGATTTCAGTGAAGTTTTGTGTGTAGACATAGTTTGGTATTCTGGACAACTTATAAGCTTTAAGTATTAAAACTCAAAGCGGTGAACTCTTTCCTGCCCACAAAAAACAAGGGGTACTAATGAACGAGCCCCGCGCACAGTCGTGGGACTAATGTAGGCTGTTCTTTTACATTTTTACTTTTAATGAATCTTATAAAACAGTTTCTCATATAATATCAAGATAGTTTTCGTATTTTCAGACATATTAGGATTTTGTGACAGTCTCGGTTTCATAGCTTATAAAGTTAAAAAAGTTAAAGATACAGCCAATATACGTTCTACTGCCGGGCGCAGTTAAAGTTACAACCTACGTACGCCTCATTGCTGGGCACAGGCCTCCTCGCATCTCTATGAGGATTTCAGAACAAGGAAAATTCCACCGCGCTGCCCCAAAGCGTGTTAGTGAATTTTACATGTATTTACTTTATTTATGTTGTTTTTTTTTCAAAGGAAATTTGTACTTATTCGGGTAACGGCGGCTCTACACGTTGGCCAACACAGTGGCGAATGTAGTGGCCAATAGCATTGGCCATCGTGTAGAGCGAGTGTCTGGGCTTCATTGGTATGTATTGAAATGATGGCCCACAAGTTGGCGCGAGATCCGTGTGGTGTCGGTTTTTTACAAAAGATCAAATGATTGTTGGCACGTTTTGGTTACCAAAACAGCGCCATCTAGCATCAAATAGAAAAGTTGTATTTAGCAGATATATTGCCTTCAGTTTTTATTTCAATTATAAAATCTACATGTAAACAGATTTAAACTGATCTGCCTGCAATTATTGCAAAATTCTCATTATATTTATAGCAACATTAAAGAATATTTTATAGGTGTAAGTCGTGGCCAGATCTTAGAAGTGATCATATCATAAAGTAGTCTATCATTTCATGGAATGATTTCTTTTTTTTTCATTTTTTAGATTAACAAACGGTTTCTCAATAAGAAATTTACATACAAAATACATTCACATGACAGTGAAATAATTGTGAAACCAACACCGTTAACCACAAATTGCTTGAAATTCATCGTATTTAATACTGTTTGTTGACCATGTCGTGATATAGCTTGACCAAAACAATTAATTAAGATCGTTGATATAAATAACTAAAGAACATTGCCATTTTATGATATTATGGTCATGTTGTCGAATAGTTTTTCACCGCTCTATTTTTGACACAAACAGAGTTTTTAGCAAAATAAATAAATGTTTGCGGGTTAAAAGCCGTGCTGTAGCTATATTAGTGGTATAACTATAGCAATAATGGGTCGGCTCAACCGGGTAAGAATCACACTCTCACAGAATATCAGTGTAAAATGTTAGAACGCTGCTGTTTCTTATGACAAGTGTGGAGATCCGGATATCCTTTTCGCTGGAAACGAGGCATTCCATCATAGTCCTCACGGATGACAACGCGTCTGCATTTTGATTCGTATTTGAGGACAGATGTAGATGTCTATGGGCCACAGGAATCACTTACCATTAGGTAGACTGTGTGCTCGTTTGTCACACTAAACTACAAAAAATAGTATGGTTTTAGCTTTCATTATTTCATCTAATAATAGCGCCATCTACTTACTGCAAAATAAAATAATAATAAGTCACCGATAAAATTAAATAATAGAATCCTACTGAAATCTAATTTGTTTAGAATCAAAATTTTAAATACCCAGACCAGATGATTTACCGCAATTACCACGTTTGGCAAAATGACTAACGACACTGTTATATTAAAAACTGTGTACAGAAAACTGTGATTAGGAGAGAAGAAGCTCGTTAGTTGAATATTTTTGCGCGCCATAATTAATGTACCAGACATTGTGTTTTGAAATGTCGTCAAGAGGAACTGTTACGTTACGAAGATTGTCCCTTCGCCGAGATCGGAAACGATTGTGCCGATTAGTCTTCTTCGGAATCCTGGGCAAGCTCGTGTACTCGTACGTGGGAAAAGGTAGATAATGACCTTCTATAGAAAGTGGCTTGAACCGTGGTCAGAACCACTGACATCTCAAGAGTG
>DWHP01007322.1:0-11003 GCA_018247895.1 Parnassius honrathi
CTTGCTGATCGGAGCATCAAGGTCGTTGTAGACGGTGCAAGCTCCGATTACAAGCCTATTAATGCTGGTGTTCCACATGGCTGCGTGCTATCGCCAACGCTGTTTCTTTTGCATATCAATGATATGTTGCAAACCCGTAACAATCATAACCAGACACACTGACTGTGGCCTATGAAATACATTTGTGAAGAAAACATTGTTAAATATGTGACATGTGAAGTAGTATAGAGCCGATCTAGATCGTTGTAAATTTCATATTTCGCAAGTAACGCGTTTGATCCCCGCCGGCAGCGATGAAATTCCTAGTTGCAGTTTTTGATGCTGATTTACCACGTGCTCGGTGGTGAAGTACATCGGCTCAGCATGTCTGAGTAATGTATAGGTATGTAAGTTCGTATTTACTTTAATTTAAAAAAATCTAGCATTAAATTTACGTTTTACTTAGTATTGTATCTTTCGACGAAGTATAACTAAATACAATTCGCGAAGAGCAAAGGTTTCGATTGAAATTCGTAACGTGAACCATCTAAAGGGTATTGACAACTAACGCTCGAAAAACATTGATATGTAAATCGGCAACAACCTTTCGGAGGGTTAATTTGAGTTACCATTGAAGTACGTCTTACATTTTACTTGTAGGTAAACGGTATACTACTATGATATCATATTATGATAACTGCATGTCGTAAATTTCGCAGTAGCCGTGTTACCCGTGTTCAAATTGGTCAAAGAGATGGTTAACTGTAATTTTTAGTGCTAAATTATCACGTATTCTTGGTGAAGGACAGCTCGCCAGACTAATTGTTTCATAACCCTCTCAGAAATAAGAGGAGGCCTGTGCCCAGAAGTAAGGTCTGTATAAACGCTTATTATAATTTTACCTTATTATTATTAGGCTATTATATTATTTTACGTGGTAGAGCCATGCTGCAGTTATATTAGTAGTATAGTTTGTAGCACGAATGGCTCGGCTCGAACGGGGAAGTACCACGCTCACACAAAATACCGGCGTAAAATAGTAGCTTAATGCAAAAGAAAAAGAACCGGAGACCCTCTTTACTGGAAACAAGGCGTTCCATCTTAGTCCTCATGGGTGACTACGCATCTGCATTTTGATTCGTAGTCGAGGATAGATGTAGATGTCTATGGGCCACAGCAACCACTTACCATCAGGCGGACTGTGTGCTCGTTTGTCACCCTATCCTATAAAAAATACCCTAGTATTTCTAAGTGATGTAATAAAAATTAAACTAAAACTTTAGAACATAATTAATATTACTTATTTGTGTTATAGTTTAATTACTTATTAATGATTCTACTATTCATCATACATTCCATTAGATCCTATAAAGATCCACAGTTCAACATAGGTTTCCCCATAGATAGCTCATAAATGGGTCATAGTTGCCACGGTTGGCAGACGGATAGGTTAAAGCAGTTTTTATCATGAATTTTCCGTTTCAGTTTGCCACTGTCCTCTTTTACGACACCCACTTAAAGATATGGGGTAGTGGATACTCTTACACCGCCAATACAACCGGATAATACCATGTTGAAATTAATAACTTATTTGTCCTTTCTTTGAAGACCGTACGATCTCAAATTAACATTTAATATATAACATACGTATCTTAGATAAGGAAAGTAAGCAAGAACTAAAAAATGCGTGACCCAGATTGTACGTACTAAGCGTATCAATATTGATAACGTGTTGATTATTATATATAATATAGATAGTAAATCGAGCTCCTCGGGTCGCTTGCGTATTACTGATAAATTTACGAATAGCTACCGCAACTCTTGATAAATATTGAAGCAACAGAAAGAATAACAAAATTTTTAAGAGGTCTTTTTGGAAGTTCTCCTATAATATACATTGAATTTTTTTTATAGGATAAGGGTGACCCGAGCACACTACTCATGGTAAGTAGTTGCTGTTGCCCATAAGACATCTACATCTATCTTCGTTTGCGAATCAAAATTCAGATGCGTTGTTAGTCTTAAGGACTAAGATGGAATGCCCCTGTTCCAGTAAAAAGGGTCTCCGGTTCTCTACACTCATCATACGAAACAGCAGCATTAAGCTGCTATTTTACGCTGGTCATCTGTAAGAACGTGGTACTCCTCCGGCCGTGCCGACCCATTCGTGTTACGAGTAGCAGCATGGTAAAGTCATGAGTTCGAATCCTTTCAAAGTTACGTTTGCAACAAGCACTGCAGTACTAGTAGTGGTAGTTTACATATTTCTTTGTTATTGTTTCTATTTTTTTCTCAGAACACGCTTCTCAAATATTAGGAAACCAGTGCATTTTATAAGAAGCTTAATAATTGACGTCACCTCAGTCTCCGAAAACAGATTAAACAATTACATTTTCATCCCGGACGCCTCCTTCAAGTATAAATACGAGAAAAGCGAAAACAATTTTCGGATTCGCTCCTTTTGAATCTGGGCGAGTTTAAAAAAAGATATACCGCATAATTACAGGTCTTTACCTTTGCCCCCACAAAAAGGAAAGAAAAAATGTAAATAGGACCGCCCGCGAAACGACAACAAAGCGCGATGATATCGTGAAAATGCGGCCTTTAATTAAAAACTCTAATTTCAAAAATGGAAGCGGCGTAGTCGAAATTCAAATTCGCGGAGAACGAGGTGGAAATATTTCGAAACAAAGTTGAGTGCCCACCCCTCATTGAAGCTTTGTCACACCGAAGTACAGCAAGTGTTCAACTTATAAAGTGCAGTTTGTAATAATTTTACGAAAGTATTAACATTGTAAATATAAATAACATTAACATTGTAATATATATGAGCATCTATGCTTAAATATGTGAATGTAAAGGAGCCGAGATGGAAGTCAGGATGGTGCCAAATACAAGTCCGTTGTCTCTGCTCCCCTCTGGGTGACAGGCGTAAGCGTTTTATGTAAATATAACTAATTGCATTATAGATAACTCACTAAATTATTTTACTTTTATTTTATTGAGTAAGGTACACAAACAGACAGTAGTTATATAAAGTTCTAAAATTAAAAGTATATTGGTGTTGATCTAAACTACAAATCAAAAAAGTGACACAGCAAAATAATATACTAGATAAAAACAAGAATAAACTAGATAAAAATACATTAAATATTAACTGAAACACGTAATTTTTTTTTAAATCTAACAAGGCTACTATGGAATATATCTAGATGTGCGTTACTACGCTTAATCTCGAAGTAATCACGGCACATTTTGACAACAGGGGTGAAAAAGGTTATTGTTGTGTATGTCTAACATGAAAATTCTTTGAACACGTTGTCGTATACCGTAATTGGAAGTTAATTAGCCTTAGTAACTTTGAGATATCTATATGAGAATGCACAATTTTCAAAAATACTTGGTCTGCAAATTGTCTCCTCAAAGCTAATCGTTGGACATTAAAAAACTTTAGCGAATAAAGCTTTCGTCGAGTAAGAGTCGTATGATGTTAGACGACGCAAGTGACCATTATCTGCCACAAACACTGCGAAGAAAACAACTCTGCACCCTCTCGATGCTGCCAGAACGCACCTTATAAAACGGTGACCATACAGTGGAAGTACTCTAGTACAGAACGAACCAAATTATAAAATAATCGAAAATGATGCGAAGTTTGGAGAAATTTTTCATTACACGAATTATAAACCCTAAGGTTCTGAAACATTTTTGCTTTGTATGCTCATAATGTGGACGGAACAAAAATTTTAAATCGAAATATACGCCCAAATCCTTGACGACCTCCTTGCGTGTCAGAGGCTGACTATTGATATTACATTTAAAATGCAGGTGTTTAGAAGTGAAGATGATAACTAAGCATTTACTGATGTTTAAGGACGTAAGATTAGCAGAACACTAATCGTTATCTGCGACGTATCTATGTCTTTTTGTAATGCAATGCAGTCTTTCAGGTCTCTTATAAGACTTCATATCATCGGGTAACTCTGAATTATGTCAACTAAATCAGTTACAGAAATAATGAAAAACAACGGCCCTAAATGGGGAACACCAGACGTGACCGCTGCTGGAGCAAAGTTATAACCTTTAACCGCAACAATCTGGCTTCTCTTGGACATGTACGATCTTACCCAACGAAGTAAATTGCCATGAATGCCATAAGCTTCTAGTTTTGCACACAGTAACTCGCGATTGACCTTGTCAAATGCCTTAGCAAAATCTGTATAAATTGTCCACCCGACGACGATTAGCAGTTAGGTCTGAGAAATAATATAATTTTATATTTTACTTACACATTTCTTTACATGTTACATTTTTGTCAAAAATATAAGCGATTTAGAACTACATAAAAAAGGGTTTGAATTCCAAAATTACTAATATTGTTTGCGTTTAAAAGTCGTGTCCGGAAAGCATTAAATAAATTTGTGTTGGAGATGTTTCACATTTACCCTTAACTTTCACTTTTTTTTAGAATGAGGGTTTCCAGAAAGACGGGTCTCCGGTTCTATAAACTCACCATACGAAACACAAGCATTAAGGTCGGTTTTAGAGTTCGACCGACCGTCGGTGCGTACCATCGATCCTGACGATACGCATAACCGATCGTCAGTTTGTAGCGTTCAGAGCTCTCCTGAGCAACTAAACTGTCGGACTGGTACAGTCATAAACACGTACACGAAATGGACGCGATTACATTTTTTTTCGTTGCTGTTTACTATGTACGTAAACGTATAAAGAACAGAAGACGTTGATATCAAGTACACCCATTGAAATTCGGAAACAAAACTGTACAAACTTCTTTCGAGGCTTTTAACTTGACATCACGGTCTGTGTATAAGACGGAAGTTCGCGAAGACGGACTTCGGTAAATAGGCGTTCGGTGTCGACATATGCCACGTTTGATGAAAATTACTTAAATCACTAACACTACTTAATTTTATATTATTGAAGTTTAGGTTCGATTTTCTTGACGATGATACATGCATCCGTACGGTCGGTCCACCGATCGGTGTAGCACTGAACGGTGAACGCGTTAGTATGTTTCCATAGCGCGTCGGTCGACCGACGGTACACATGCGGACGCGCTCGACCGACGGTTCTAGTACGCAGTGCGTAGCAATATACGCGTGCATACGGTCGGTCGAGCACTGTAACGACTTGTGAATTTTCATACAAATGGCGAGCGCGATCAACGTACGCACCGACGGTCGGTCGAGCTCTAAAACCGGCCTAAGCTGCTATTTTACGCTGGTTTTCTGTAAGGTGACACAACTATAATATAGATGTAGCATTGCTCTAACATGTGCAAGATATTACTTATGTATAACACTGTTTTAGCTTGTATCAACTAATTGACAATGGAACTAAATTCAGTATTTGACACGTAGAGTCCAGTTGCTAATCAAGCCATAAGAAGCTCAAGAATTCTTAGATACTCTCTGCTTTTCGAATCCGATTGTGGCACATATGATTCGAGTCGATTCAGAAAGATAACGATTAAACTGTACATTATGAGATATTTTCATAAGAGTTCCCTCCAATTTCAACTCTGCATTTACCGTTCTTATTATTTCACATTTGCTCAACGAAGTAAAAGAAATATACATTGTTTTATTACTAGCTCTTGTCTATAGCCAAAACTGACGAATGACGAAAAGCAATGACGCAGAAACGCACAATATGCTACTGATAGACGTAGAGGATTAGTCGTACGATTATATATTTTTTGTATTTTTTAACATATATTTTGTGTTCATAGATTCGCTTAAAAAAGCACTTACAGCCACAACGCACTACTCTATCCGAATATCATATTTTATTTGTTTTAAATTGCGCTATATATTTTGAAATACGCTTTATAGAGTAGTCGTTGGCTGCATAAAATGGTCTTCCTACATTTCTCTCGAAAATACACTTCAGAGCCGCGCCGTACCTACATATAGCGTTGCCAGACGTCCGGATAAAGCCGGACTCAATTAGGATTTTTGTTGCGTGTCCGGCGAAATTGGACGGTGGCCGGCTTTTGTTAGGCTTTTTAAATTTGACCATTTCTTTACATTTTTCGTATACTTACATACATACGATTGGAATTATTGAAATTAATATTGTAATGAATATTGAATAATTAATAATAAAGAAGACTGATTTATTCAATTGTTGTTATTTCGTCAGAATTTAAGAAGATTTTACGGTAAATGATAAAAAGCATTGTTTTACTTAAAAAAAAATGTCTTTTACTACGACAAAAAAATAAGGGTGTCCGGCCTTTTTTACCAAAATGTCCGGCTAAGCTCGCTGGTCTGTCCGGCTTTTTGGTTTTAAGACCTGGCAACCCTACATATAATTGATCGGGGTGTTTGTCAATCTTGATCGTTGACAGTATTTATGTAAAATGCTTCCACAATACAAGAGAAGTAGGTACTACATTCTGTTTTTAAATTAAGAATAAACAAACCGTATATGTTTTTTTATCTATATATAAAATTGAACTGGCTTCTAACCTATTGGTCGAGGAAAAAGCTTTTTCGTATTTTGTTTGTATAAAATTGAAGAAAAATCTCTTTGGTAGTACTGTTTGTATTTGGCTTTGCTTTTAATATCAACATATATAGGACATTAAGAAAAAGAAAAATAAAAAGTAAAAAACACTTTCCCCGCCATTTTTCAATTGTTTTTCTGTTCGCCAATATGGGTGACTCTAATGAATAAATTCGATACATTCTGAAGTACCTATTATTACAAAAAAGAGGGAAATGCGACTCAAGCCGCGAAAAAAAATTGCGACGTTTATGGTCCTAACGCAGTCATGTCAGTAACAGTAACATAAATTTGGATCAAGTTTTCAGTTCGGCAATTTTGATGTCAAAGATGCTGCTCCCTATGGTCGCCCTCATACGCCATCTTTGAAAAAGTGGAACAAGATCAGCATATTCGTAGTTAAGACATAGCTGAGTAATTAAGGATTGGCTACAAAACAGAAGAATTTAGAAAATGTCTGGCTATACAAAAAAGATCGCTATTTGGGTACCACACGAGTTCACCGAGATAAATCATTAGCGATTCTTTATTGAAACGTAATGAAACCGAACCATTTTGAAAAGATTGATCACTGGTGATGAAAAGTGGATCACCAACGATAGGAACGTTCGAAAAAGGTCATGGTCAAAGGGTAGCGAAGCTCCACAGACTGTAGTGAAACCCGGATAAACGCAATAAGGTGATGCTGTGTGTATGATGGGATTGGAAAGGCATCGTTTATTATGAGCTTTTACCACCGGGCAAAACCATTAATTCGGTTCTCTACTGCCAACAAATGATGAGAGACTCAAGCAAGAAATTAAGAAAAAACGGTCGGAATTATCGAGAATCTACAGAAAAGAAGTAGGCTTTCATGAAGACCTTCAGACCACACAAATCTTTGGCCAATCAGCAAAAATTGAGAGAGTTTGGTTGGGAAGTGTTAATGCATCCACCATATAGTCGTGACCTTGCACCCTCAGATTTTCACTTGCTTCGGTCTCTTTAAAATTCTTAAGGTAGTGCTAGGTTAACATCACGAGAGGACTGTCAAAACTACTTGTCGCATTTTTTTTTGATCAAAAATCCCAAGATTTCTACAGTAAGGGGATTATATCACTATCTACAAGATGGCAAAATGTTATCGACCAAAATGGCATATATATTATATTAAATGTAATAAAACTTTTAAAGAATATGTCTTGAATTTGCATAATGAAGAAATTTTTTCCCCGACCTTATATTACGCTCAGGAGTTACTTGTATGTTAAGATATAAATAATCATTTACAAAAAATTGTCAGTCTTAGGAATGAATTGACCTAATTTGATGACACTTTATAAACTGATAGAGAGCAATGTGAGGATGAATCTAGCCTTATTATATCCGAAAAAAATCGTCACATTAGTAAGTAATAATTTTTTCGTCATAAATAATTTTTATGGTTGTCTAAACTAATGCCCAAATACTCAAACACTGCTCAATTTTATGATGCCGTTAAGTCTCGTGCTGTCTCCGTCACTTTAAGTCAAAGTGACTGTGACACTACGAGGCTTAACGACACCTTAAAATTAAGTAGCGTTTGAGTATTTGGCCATAACTCACATAAACTGAAAATGATACGTAGCGCTCATTTTACGATTTTTTGATTGATGGTTGTGAAAAGCGAGCGGTAACTGTCAGTTATACTTAGGTTTGCCAGATCGGAAGGCCAAAATATCAGGACAAATTTTGAAAATGATGGGATTTTTGTAGGGAGAAATAAATATTAAAATAAAAAGTTTATTTTTTTGGGAAGAGGCTACAAAAAGTACTTTAAACAAAACTAATTTAAATACACTGAATTTTTAGGTTGCCACATGTATTTTGACTTTACTAGAATCCACTAATTTGGATCCTTAAATTGTATTCATAAAAAATTTAAAGTTCCAACAATTTACTTAAAAGTTCAGTCTAATTACGTTACGTACGTTAACTTTCCGAGAAGGTGTTTTTTTGGTATTTTGAGTTTTGTCGGGAGCCTGGAGATAATTTTATAATGTCGGGAGAATCCAGATGAATCCCGAACATCTGGCAACCTTAGTTATACCACCGATAGTTAACCCGGCGCGGCGTTTTGATTTCAGAATTGACATCATTTCCTTACGGCTCACTTGCAACTTAATTTTCATAAAGACACGATAGTAAAATATTTATTGTTATTAAGGACGTAATATTTGTGATTAAAAGCTCTCCCTAGCTTTATAGTCTCAATAAGTCAGGCTAGATGGGTTATTATTTCCTGTAAAACCCTAATGGTCCGTAATCAAGAAATAACGTTTTTTTTTTTACTAACGCACGGGTGGTTTTTAGTATTCGACAATAGTGGCACCCACCGGGTCCAATTGTTAATATCGAAACTTTCATTAAAATCGGTCCAACTTTAGTTCAGTGACAAACACACGTGCCGAAGAGTTACATTATACACACTTGTTTTATCTTTTTCGGTAGGTGACGTCATGAGTTTATAAAACTTATTAATAACTCGACCACAGTGTCACCTGTTTTGTGTATTTTTAGATAAAATTATTTTTTGTCATCGTCATCATTCACCATTACAGCCCTTCACAAGTCCACTGCTGAACATACGCTGCCCCCAAGGAACGCCACAAAGCATGTTCAGTCAGGTCTGACAACTGTACCAATGGAAGTTAATTTTGCCATCAGGGGTGTACTGGAACAAAATGACCATTAACACGGAACACTTAACGTTTTTCGAGATATGCCACTTTTGGAATGAAAATACAGAAAATACAGTAAACTAATTCACAGCATTGTTTTCGACATGGCAATATGAGAGTTAATTTTGGCACAGAATCGTGCCAGCAGACTAACCTCTTTTTTCAGTGCTCCAGAACTTTTGCTGATTTTGTTTGAAATACTGAATGTAGGTATCTATATCATTGTAGTAACGTAATATTAATTGTTACGAAATGTAATATATCATTTCAACATGTTGGTCTTAAAACCAACATGTTGAAACGATATAGTACAAGTTTTATAGATGAATGTTACCATCTATAAAACTTACTTGGCAAAGTTACCATACTAGTGATGTCAGGATGCGTTTGTTATTTTACTATGTCACGCACTGTCAACCTATATTATAAGCGATTACAACTATTTAAAGAAAGGGTTCTGTAATTGACATTCTATGTATGTGAAATGTGTGATTGTACCGATGTTAGTAGTTTACGTAGTTTACTTTCGGGTTTTAATCTTATTTTTATTTTTTTAGGATTTGCAACTGTTTTTGGAATGAATTATATAGTAAATTATAAAGCTGGGACTGAACAAAGTTTAATAATAAAACAATTCAAAACTCAGACGCAGTTGCAGCAAGAATATGTCGGTATATTTGTCCAGATCTAAAATGCTACATTGCATTATTATACACTAACACTAGTCACATTAAGTAAAACAACCATTATAGAGGTAGCTGATTGCTTTGACTTACTGCAACGTGTTGTGTACGCACAGGTTGTGTGCAGTTTTTATACAGTTGGCACAGATGCTTCGCGATCGACATAAGCCGCCGGACAATTACGTACTATGTTACAATTATTTGCTTGATTTGCTGTATATAGTCACGACATTCTAGATATCATTGGTTTTTATCCCCGGTGATTACGGTCAATGCTTAAAGCCAAAGAGTTTACTATTATTGACATTAAGTAAAAGTATAAAAGTAGCTCAACGTACTACATCTAACTAAAAACCCACGAAGAGAAGCTTTTAGAGTAAAAAGTGACTTTTCCGAAGATATTATGTGCAAATTATTTCATTCCTTTTAGTTCTTTGTAGTTAGTTTTAACATTTTGTTAAAAGTTCAATTTTAGGGAATTATCACAAGCCTAAAGTAAGTTTTATACTTGGTAGAGTCATGTTACATCTATATTATGGTTGTAGCACGAAGGGGGTTTGTTCGACCGAGAACGACCACGCCATCCCAGAATACCATATTGAAATAGCAGCTTAATGCTGTTCTGTTTCGTGTGGTGGGGTGTAGAGAACCGGAGACCCTTTTTAATTTTTGGCAATCTAATGTCATATAATATGTATTACTTGTGAAATACATTGTGTTTTCACGCGATGAAATTTGAAATATACCATGTCTATACAATGCTTACTTGGTTGCTGAAAATTCGGGCTTCTAGTTTTATCAAATACGAAGTTATGGGGGATCGAAAATAGCCAGAATTGCTTCGAGAAAAGTATGGTACGGCCGTGCCGCTTTTTTGCTCGGCTTAGCGGAGGCACTATCGTGAAATTAGAAATCTTAGTCCACCAAACATATTTTTGATTTGAAATGGCCAGTACCGCAGAACGTTAATTTCATAGGAAAAGAACTATTATATTCGTTGACGCCTCCTCTGTGTTGTATACTATGTTGTCATTGACGGACCGAATCACACGAATTTTAACCTTCCATGGTAAAAAATAGAATTTTTACTGGTATCCCGTATGAGCTC
>DWHP01007323.1:0-11003 GCA_018247895.1 Parnassius honrathi
CTACAGCCACCGAACTATCCCCATACAAAAAATCATGCCATGCTGACGCTCTGTTGCGACGTGAAAGAAGGACAAACTTTTGCAACATATTTTATTTTCCCACGGGAATTGGGCTGTAAGCAAGATTTATGCCAAATGTCATCGAATATTATAGCTTCAGTATTCATACGACCAAGTAAATTTGCCAAAAAATAATAAATAAATAGTATACTACATATAGAGTCCTGCGGGGTCAGTTGTTGGAACATTGATATTTAGCCTATATTTAACGGATTTGAAGAGCATGTTACAGCTACCGTTCTCATTATTTGCCGACGACATAAAATTTTTTGGGAACTGTATTACGCAATATCAAGTTATACAACAGGATTTACTTTATGTCATCTGCGATGGTACTAGTGATTGGCTCCCAACACTGAACGCAGACAAGTGTAAAATTCTACATATAGGGACAAATAATCCACGAAATATATATTATCTAGGTGATCACCCAGTGTATTCTGTAGAATCACAAACGTACCTTGGTATTACAATATAACCAGTGACCTCAAATGGGAAGCTCATATCCTTTACACAGTAACAAAGGCAAATTTCGTAACGTATATGATTCGAAAAAGCTTTATGTGTCTCCCTCTTAAAAGATTTAACAAGATCTACGGAACGTACTTGAAACATCTTTCGGAGTTTGCAAATGTGATGAGGGACCCATATTTTTGTAGAGATATAATACTACTGGAAAATGTTCAAAGGGAGGCCACAAAATGATAAAAAACTGCGAAACATGACTTATGATCAGCGAATGAGAAAGCTTAACCTCACAACACTAGAGTGTCGTAGACGGAGAGGTAGTCTGAATGAAACATACAAAATACTGACAGGATATTACAATGTTCCCACTCTGCTAAATTTGTACTTACTAAATAGCAACAAACGTCAGAGAGGACATTAACTTAAACATTGCCATAAGTCTGCCAAGTGGAATCCTATGAAGAATTTTGTTACAAATCGTGTTGTCACCAACTGGACTAAGCTACCACAAAATGTGATTGATACTCCAATATTTAATGCCTTCAAGAACGGTTTGGATAAAATCTCCGAACATTAAGACGCACACGCATCAGCTTTTTAGCTGCTAGTGTGTTAATGTATAAATAATAAATAATAATAATAAAGTAACGCTTCGTTTGACTGGGTAGGATCCATACAGGTTTAAGATAATCATTTATATTATCAATTATACGTTTTTTGAAAACTAAGTTTTTGAATTAAATATGGTCAAAATCACTCCTGGCAGTGGTTTCTATCTATCTGTTCGATGTTTCGTTACTGTTGGAAGCCATAATTAATGCCACTAGCGCCATCTAGTGTCGGGTAGCAGAGCGAGGAGAGCTTTCTAGCATTTACCATGTTAGAACTTTCTCACTACTGCCATCTAGTATCGAGTGGTGGAACTGGGAGAGAACTTTCTACACCTAGTCGGTCGGGACTAGTATGTGCTCGAGCATTCTGGATGTTCTAGTAGAAAAGCTCCTATATAAAGGCGTTAAGGACCGCGACCGGGTCAGTATCGAATTGGCGACACAAGCGAAGACTTAGGAGCGAAATAAAGTAAACTAAAGTGTTAAGTGTAATTAATTATTGACGTGGTTTAAGTTTTATTTGGTGTTTGGTAATGAAAGTGTCAATTTAGGTAATTCAATCGGCAGTTTTTACTGTCACGAACCCTAAGCTCGTAACATTGCAATAGGTTCAGCCTTTTGAGTACATATAAGCATAGTTTGCTTGCTCTAAGGTTCAACCATTCCGATGATTAGACCGAACAAACAGATGGCAGACATAAAACATTTTAAAAATGATTATTCATATATTTGATATGCACATTATTTCCTCAGCTCAATAAAAGTTAGTTATTTCGATATTACAGACGGAAACTTCATTTTTGTTAATATGTATGTACTTTGGAAAAAAATCCACCTGGGTTTCGTCTGGTTCTTCCTAGGACAGAGGTTTTTTTTCCCAACCAGAGGTAAATGTAAAAGATGACGTTCAATAGAAGTTACATTTATTATTATATTTATTAATAATGCAATAGACTATAATGCCTCGATCAGATGCCATCGATCCGATTTGTAAAATATCGATCGTGAAGATTGAATGTTAACAGTAATAGGTACTATTTTATAATTTGCAAAAATAAACCTAAAGCTATTTAATTATGCCATACGACTCAACTCTAATATTATTTTGTAGTACTTATTATTATTACATGGATCATATATCTTCGGGTGCCTACCACTGAGGATAAGATGGAGTTCGTCATTACAAGTAAAAGTGATCTCCGGTTTTCTTTACTTACCGAAAGAAATTAAGCATGTTTTTAAAGGATAAGGGTGCCAAACGAACACACAGTCCACCTGATTGTAAGTAGTCGCTGCGGCCCTTAGATGGCCTTAGATGTATATGAAATCTATCCTGGACTAGAAATACAGATGCGTTGTCACCCGTGAGAACTAAGATGGAAAGCCTCGTTTCCTGTAAAAAGGGTCTCCGGTTCTCGATATTCACCTTACGAAACACAGCAGCGCTACCTGCTATTTCACACTCGTATTCTGTGGGAGAGCGGTTATTCCCGGCGGAGCCAACCCATTCGTGGTGCTGCTATACTACTGATATAACTGCAGCATGGCTCTACCCCGAAAGCATAGTATGACATTATACTTATCTTTTAAGCTGGTGTATTGTGTAAGCATGGTCTTTTCCTGTCCAAACTATTCTATTAGTGCTGCAGATATCACAATGTACCTTTTTTATAGAATATGGGTGACAAACGGCACATAATCCACCTTATAGTGGACCTATGTATTCTTATATATTAATAAGAAATGCAATAAAGAATAATTAAATAAATATCTACATTTATACTTGATTAAGAATCAAAATGCAGATGCGTTGTCACCCCTGAGGACAAAGATGGAATGCCTCGTTTCTAGTAAAAAGTGTTTCCGGTTCTCTACACTTGCCGTACAAAACACAGGAACCTTAAGTTCTACCCCTACCAACTTTTCATATTTTATTGATATTTTCTTCAATATTTGTATGTCCATATTTAAAAAATCTCTTCATGATGTGTTTTTTATTTTTAGATTAATGATGAATAATTATTCATTTCAAAAATAAAACAGAATATGACGATGAATGAATAATTTAATGATGAATATTATGAAAGATCTAAAATTTACAAATTCTCGAATATTCTCAAATAGTTAATACGGTAAAGAGTGAAATAATAATTCTCATATTACAAAACAACTTGACCAGTGACGCCAAACTTTATCACCAGTTTGCTATGGCGGCCAAAACAAATACGATTTACTGGGGTGAGAGATTCTTTTTTAGTGAATTGCTCAAGGGCTAAAGAGGAGAAAGAGGAAAATTTATAAACAATGAAGCTTCTACGGGTAAGTTTATACAGAATTCATAATTACTAAATGCGCTGCTAATAAGTTCTATTGCGTATATTTAAATTACGATAACGGTTTTTTTCTGTTTTTTTTAAACCATAAAAATCATATTATACGTTAAAAGATTATTCTAAAATGACACTTATGTTTTGATACTTTCGTAACTCGTGAGGTCATTACTTAGCCGTTATGTTGGCAACAGACCCCGGTGTAGGCGTAGATAGATTGTCGTTCACTAAATACGGGACCGTAAACATTGTGTAGAAATGCTTTCAAATTTCCTTAATTATTTTGATGATAAAATAGAATCTTATTTGTATGAGTTACTTTTACAGTTTTAAACGGATAAAGTAAAACGCTGGACATAAATAAGAACTTTGAGTGTTTACATTGTATACAAATATAAACCTAAATAATTTCCTTAAGTTAAATTAGAAAATCTAGTTAATTTTATTAAATTATTAGGTAACTACCCACTACCCTATCACAAATCTACTGCTGTATAGGCCTCCTTGACATACTTGGAAAGCAGGTTGGTAACCACATTTTGTTATTTTTATTCAAATTGGAATGTTTTATATGCATGAAGAAAAGAGGGTAAAAGATTCGGCTCACCTGATGGTAAGTATCGACCGCCGTCTATAAACAACTGCAACACCAGGGGAATTGCAGGTGTGTTACCGGCCGTTTAAAAAGGAGTAAGCTAGTTTCTTGAAGTCTGTCAATCAGCCTTAGTTATATCAGTTCGAAAAAATCACCGGTGGTAAACGATTCCACAAAGTAGTCGCACGATGAGAGAAGATACGGCTGCCTGTCTCTGGTTCAGTTTCCTTTATTGTCTCATATGATACTCATGATACCCGGTATATATTCTTACGTAGCCACTACACGGTATTTTTTATAGCATATAGATATGTCATTAATATATAGGAAATGTCATTTTTTAACGCGTACACGTTCCACCTGCTGGGACCCATAAACATCTACATCTATTTTCGATTACGAATCAAAATGCTGATGCGTTGTCATCCGTGAGGACTTAGCTGGAATTCTTCGTTTCCAGTAAATAGGGTCTCGGGTTCTCCACACTCACCATAGAAAACACAGCAGCATTAAGCTACTATTTAACGCTGTTATTCTGTGAGCGTGGTTCTTCCCCGGTCGAGCCGACCCATTCGTACTACAACTATACTACTAATATAATTTCAGCATAGCTCTGCCATGAAAAAAAATTGTTGAAAATATTTATTGTTATTTTCACGGTTATTTTATAAGGTCAATCAGAATTTCGAATTGCAGTAGTCTTAAATTTTATTAGAGGAAAAATTTGAATAATAACTTTTTAACTTTGTATTAACTACAGTCGTGTTGTGGCCTTAATTTTATAAGGTTCCCTAAAATTCTTAAAATAATAGAATTATAGAAAACGAAGCAAAGGAATATGACAAAGGTATCCATACATCAAGGGAGTGAACAGAAAAAACTTTTGTATAGTCTAGTCGTAGCCCGATATCCTCATTAAATAAACGTTTTGTTACTGTTGCTTATTAATATATTTACCGTGAACACTGTGTTCTTCATTATCGCTAAGAAAACTTACAATTTGTTTTATAGAACCAGGGTGAGAAATGAGCAACACTGTCCGTCTGATGGCAAGCGGATGCAGTAGCCTATAGACATCTACTTCTATCCTCGATTGACTATTTCACTGTCTCACGACTCATGAGTCACATATAAATATTTCAATTGTTTATGTAATATTTTTCGCGGTCGGGGAAGTTATTAAGAACTAAAATGCAGATACTTTGCCTCTAAGAACTAAGATGAACTAGAATGCCTTGCTTCCAGTAAAAAAGATTCTCCAGTTTTCTACATTCACCATACGAAACACAGTAGCATTAAGCTACTATTTAGATTTCGACATTGCAATCCTTAGCCAGGTCTATCCATTCGTGCTACACCCAAATATTGCTGCAGCATGGTTATTTCTATTTGCACTTCAAGATTACTAATAATATAATAAACTGATAAAGGTTCATTTAAAAAAAATATTATTAAAAGAAGGACACGTCAAAACTCATTATGTTTATACACAGATATGAGTCTAATTTTCACAAAGTAATATCAACAAACCATGTGGAAATGACAATGAATATTTTCAACAACGAGCTCGAAGGGTCTTTGTTCATTTCGTAATAGAGCAGACCCAGGAGCTACAGAATTTATTATTTTGTCCATTTATATTATGATTGCTTAAACACGCGTTTCTATCGTTTTATGAGCGAATCTGTATTTAATTGAGTCTAACACTTTTGTTCTCTCAGAACTATTAGACTAATTTAAAATTAATTTGCATTTTTATAAAAGTAAGAGGGCCAAACGCGCACACATTTCACAGATGATAAATAGTTGCTGTAGGTCATAGACACCAATATCTATCTTCAATTCCTAAGTATTAAAATGAAGGTGCATGGTTACCACTGAGGACTTAGTTTGAATGCCTCGTTATTATACTCTGGTTCTCGTTGGTTACCATTAGAAACACAGCAGCATTATAGCAGCGACGCTGACTGACGTGCTGAACCGGGGTAGCTTAGAGGCTAAACGCTCGCTCTAAATTTCAGTACCGTAATTTCAATACGCGTGCAATTCGGGTTTGATCTCCACCGACACCAATAAATTTATTAACTACAATTTAAGTGCTGATTTACCACGTGCTCAGCGGTGAAGGAAAACATCGTGAGGAAACCTGCATGTTTAAAAAATAAGAAAAAATATATCTCTAAGACACGTGAAGTTCACCAATATATTTTGAGGCCATGTGGACATTTCCTCGCCTAAAACCCTTTTAGAAATGGTGGAAGGCACACTACTACTGGGCACAGCAGCGGAGGGACGTATACAGGTGGTAAGGCTTTAACTATAGAATCAGTTTTATTTTTTAAATTGTGAGTGATACATTCATGCTGCAGCCATTATACGCTGTAATGTAACTCCAATACACAAATAAATTTAATATAATGTTTAGACTTGATTAAAGTGGAAAATGTCCCTCACAACTGACGAATAAGTTACCAGAAATCTCACACTTCGCTAGAAGATGCACGAAGTCAGCGTATTACAGCAAGAACGGTCCGTGTATTTTTGTCGACTCAGACTATGTTCAATCTCGGTCAGATATAATCGTCTTTGCTGAAAAAAAAAATTATCAGATGCTAATCGATCTATAGATAATTTTAAAGTAAACACTATCTAGCTGCCGCTCCATGGGCGTTACAAAATCTTTGGATATGTACGTGCCACACATATGCATAGAAAGGAAAATATTATTTCAATTTCCATATTTTAAATCGCTTTTTTAATCTTTGAGATTACTTAGAAAAGTGAACAATATCTAAACCATAGACTTCCACTTCTTTCACCTATTATACCCTTTTTTACCTTACGTTATTACAATTATATTATTCTAATTAAATTAAATGTAATAAAATGATTATGATGATTTTGAAAATATGTTATTTATTATATTAGTCGTGAAAATGTAATTTATGTATTAGATAAACATTTGTATGTCAACATTATAACAAAACATGCTGGTCTTAAATAATTTATCAACCTGTAACGTACCATGTTTTCTGCAAATAAATTATGATTATGATTATGATAAATGTTAGTGGCTGAGTAAAGTTTTTAAAGTAAATCCTTGTAATTTTGCCGTTTTTAAGAAAATGTTATTTCTAATGGCGTCTATTTTACGAACGGTCAAATAAAGTTGTGTATTTTTTAGCCAGAACATTGAGAGTGGTATTTTAATTGGCGGCTCGTTCAAAGCTTCTATACCGTGTGACTATGGATAATCAGCGAGTTGGAATCCGCCATGTTGATTTTCTCGAATGATTCTGAATCACATATTTTTTGCAGTAAAACCCGAGATTGTGTTTGCAAGTTGCTATTTAATAGTGTATATTTCATGTCTTTCAAGAAACACTGCAATTTGTTTATCGTAATTCAATCTGTATTTCAAGATATTGTAAATGTTGGATCACAATAAGGTTATTCTAATCAGTTAAGTTGCCTTTGAAAGTAAGTTTATCAAAAGACTATTTTATCTCGTTCTTATTAAGTCACTTTCTTGTTTGTCTGTCTGTTGTACCAGATAGAATCCTGCAACTCAAATTTCGAGCACTTCCCGATGAGCAAGAGAGCAGAGAAACTTGAAATTTTAAATATAGTTTAGAATCGGACGACAACGTAGATGTAGTAATGCAAGGAATAAAAACGTAGTATATTAATTTTTTTAGTTCAAAATTGCAAAAAATCACTTGTTTAATAAACGCAAACTTTACGTTTTCTTTTCTTCTATCCACAGCAATTTGAACGTCATACCTTATTAAAACGTTGTATCATTAGGCCCTAAACAGAAGTACATAATGAGTTGACTTTGGCTTAATCCGTAATTAACGTCCTAGCTGCTAAATTTGGAAGGGTTCCAGAATGATGTCGCGGTTGGTTCGAGAATTGTTTGATTCAATTTATTTCAGTCATAAAATATCTTAATGTTGTAAAGGGTAAATGATAAAATCATTATTCAAAATAAGATGTTATGAATGTGTTTTCCAAAATTAGGAAACACTGTTCTTTAAATAATGCTTTGTGAATATAACTTTACATTGTGTTACAAACATTTTCCGCATTTAACGCTTTTAACACAATTTCTGAAATATATTAAAATGGATGAACAATTATTTCATTTCTCAAACAGAGTTCTTCATTCTTCATCTAATCTAACAGTAAGTTACAGTATAAAATAAATATAATAAAATACCTGAACTCTATGAAAAAACATAAACAAAACAAAGTATATAATAATATACCTGAAATCTACGAAAAAACATAATTTAATATGGGTTGTAATGTTATGTATTCCTTTTTTTAAGGGATAAGGGTGACAAACGAGCACACAGTCCACCTGATGGGAAGTGGGTGCTGTGGCCCATAGACAACTACATTTATCTTCAATTAAGAATTGTCACCCCTGAGGACTGAGATGGGTTGTCTCGATTTCAATAAAACGGGTCTCCGGTTCTCTGCACTCACCATACGAAACATAGTAGCATTAAGCTGCTATTTTACACTGATATTCTGTGAGAGATTCTTTCTTTCTTTCTTGAACCCGTGTAGTAATGTCACCCGAGGTGAAGGCGAGTGCGGTAAGAACAGTTATGCGTATACAATTTTTATCATACCTTAATCGAAAGCTCGTATTTACACCCTACTTTCAGGGATGAAAGTGCCACATTGCCTTCCGATTCAATGTTTAGTACGCATGCGTCAAATTTCTAACTCTATTGCTTTTAAACGTCAAAAGTATATGTTATGATAAGTTTAAAGGTACAGTCATTCTGATCAAGGTATGATAAAAAATAGTACACGCACTACAACAGGAAAGTATGACATCGCAACCCACGTTCTTATCACCCACAAAACCACGCGGGTTGCAATGTCATACTTTCCACCCTCGGTAGGTAATATACTATTTTTTATCATACTTTGACCGAAAGTTCATATTTTGACCCTACTTTCAGGGACGAAAGTGACATATTGCCTCCCGATTCTGTTATATTCTACTGCTTTTAAATGTCATGATACATTTAAAAGTACATTCATTTCGGTCAGGTTACGATAAAAGTAGTATACGCACTACGAGAGGAAAGTATGATATTGTAACCCGCGTGGTTTTGTTGCTCAAGCCAAAGGCGAGACAAAACAATAAAAAATAATAAGTCATCAAATCAGGAGTCAACGTGGCACTTTCGTCCCTAACAGTAGGGTCGAAATGCGAAACTTCGATCAAGGTATGATAAAAAAATATTTTACAGGACTAACACATCTTGTCTCACGCTACCGTAGTAAAAGAAAGTGCAGAAACTTCGTACAAGTGTCTCGTAAGCACCGAGTTCACTTACAATAACAATAGCAGATAAAAAAGTAAAAACACGGTATTTGGTACTACCGCTACTAAGTACGCGGGCATCGCGTTACTTTGGAACTTTGTCGATTAGTTTAGAACTTTAACCACATTTTTATTACTTATTAATGATATAACTTTAACTACTAAATAATCCTGTCAAATTTGGGAGAGATTTTTGGCCGATGATAATTGGGAGTTACCCGTGACTGTCTTAAAATATATACTTATTTCTAAATGTAATATAGACAATTTCTACAGTTCTTGTCGGTAGTGATCACCTACAAAATTGTAACGTCTTTACAGCTGGCCATATAAGGAAGCTCAGAGTCACTTAAGGTGAGTTTCAGCAGTATATAGTGAGGCTGTAGTGAGTGGTATAGTGACGGGCTACCTCACGGATGTCTTAAAAATAGAATAAACGTCAAACGTATAATGATGTAAATATTGATAGATATTCTCCGTTGTACACAGACGAGACGTTGACTTTGTATCGAATTCACTTACTAAGTTACCAGTAAGTTACTTTGATAATTCTATTATTCTCATTTAGCCTCGTCTGATATGGACATAATATATACAATGTAGAATTCGAAACTGGACAGAAAAATTTAATTTGAAGAGAAACGAAATTCTTTCATTTTAATACAAGTCACCTAAACTTTAATATACAATTATCGAAGTTAGTTTCTCCTTGTAGAGGGAGGTTATACAAATTTCGATTTTATAAGATATTTGATTCTTGTGGGGGATAAGTCACTCGCGTCCGTAGGCTTGGGTAGGGTGATACTAAATGAGTGATAAGCCGATAGCACAGACTCGGCTGCTCGCCGTGGTAGTGGCGTAAAATATACTACCCCATATTTCGCAGCATGAGGAACCAAATAAAAGAAATGGCCCCGAGTTCCCGGGGCCCCTTTAATGGTGCAGGGGTGCGAAGAATCTTCGGGAGGAAAACCGGCGACGAGGTTCGCCACCCGTCACATTCTGTCTCCCGGAAGGGCGAAAAGTGTTGCAAAAGGATTGCAGAGGCCCGTCTGGCTACGTAGAATGTATGTGGAGCAATGAATGATAAAATGGATGAAGTATCCGATATGATGTATGGTAGATTAATAGATGTGTTATGTGTAAATGAGACTAAACGGAAGGGGAAGGATGTCACTACACATGGCATGTATACCGCATACTGGTCTGGTGTATACGAGATCGAGCGGGCACGCTAGAGAGTAGGTATCATCTTTTCAGAAAGAATGGGCCAATGTGTGAAAGAGTATAAATGTGTAAGCCCAAGACTATTATGGATATGACGAATGAAAGCGGGCTTAAAAAAGTTGTTTGTGCTAGAAATCTATGCCCCAGACATGTCTAAGCCCACCTATATCCGAGAGCAGTTTTGGGAAATGGTAAGGATGGTGTTAATGAAATTTAAGGGAAGTGAAATTTTATTAAGGAGATTTTAATGGAAGGGTTGGGGTGAGGAGGCTTGGTTATGAAAGAATATTGGGAAAGTTTGGTGATGAAAGTATAAATGAGAATGGTGAAAGCCTCCTCACCGTATGTATGGAAAAGAATAT
>DWHP01007324.1:0-11002 GCA_018247895.1 Parnassius honrathi
TCCGCGGCAGCCTCCATGTCCGTGACATTGCTGACAAGCTGCAGGAAAGTCGCCTCCGCTGGTACGGCCACGTCTTATGACGACCGGCAAGCTACGTGGGAAACAAATGCCTGGACATGACCCTACCTGGTATCAGGAGTAGAGGACGGCCCAAGAAACGCTGGCTTGATGTCGCGCGGGATGACATGCGCGCTAATGGGCTAGTTGCGAGAGACGTCTAAGACCGGGCAAAGTGGAGGAGGAAGTGTAGGAAAGCGGACCCTGGGTTCTCTCGCACTGGGCGGGATGAGCAACCGGGATAAACGCTAGGTAGAAGAAAGAAGAAGAAGAAGAACCAAAATGATTGCGTGATTTTTATTTTTATTTTAAAATTTACGCTGTTTCGTTACGATCATCATTTAATTAACACAATTGTGAAGCAGGCACTATTCATTTTTATGTTGGAATGTGTCGGTGTCCAACTAAACATTTTTCTTGCCAACCTCCGACCATACGCTACGTATCGAACAATGCAACATTTGATTTTATGCTACCGTTGAGCGCTCACGTGGAATTATTTTGCAATTATCGCTCGTTATATGTTTGTTATGCAGCGCTGGTATCTAATCTCTGCAGGCCTTGAGCTCGTTGTATGTCAACCTACGGTCATTGCACCGGCCACCGCGCCTGTCTATTTTTAAGTCGCGATTGTTTGTTATTTATTGCTACCTAACGCTTTGTTGCACCAAATGGATATTTTTACTGTCGTGCCGATTGAGTAATTGTTTTCAGCTTACAATTCGTAACGTTTCTGCTACCATTAACTTTGCTGGGCAACATTTTTGTGAAGTTGACGCGAAAAATCGCGTCTCGCAGTTTGCGTTCACCGGTTACAGTATGAGGCGAATGCGATTGTCGTTCCTGTACAAATTAAAATTTTACTTTCGTCTATATAGGGACGGAAACCAGTAACAATTCTTAAATTCATCATGATCATCATCATCGTTCTCGTCACTACAGTCCACCGACATCATTCAACTCCTTCAATGCCTAGGTTCTCAATTTAGTGGGAGTCGCCGTGAATTACTCATGGTCGGTAGTCAAGTACAGGGCTGCCACTAAACCTTTCTTTCTTCGAGCGATTACGCGAGAAGTCTGATGCTCTCGAATTCTAACCGGATAAAGTGGTTTTTAATTTTTTAACTATTTCGTCACGTAAGAAGAACAACATATTTTAATTCGAGCCATTTTAACATTTTCGAATATACGATTTAGATCTAACGTTTCATTTTATAAACAAAATTTACTTTGTTTTATGCCTTTAGATCTTAAGCTCAAGCTCTTCGTATGAAAATAATAAAAACCAGCGCAAACACCTTCAATACATACACAGCACCGTTTGGAATACAAAAGTCGTGTGACCTTAGCGATCCGAAATTCACATAAATTTAAATTTAGGTTCGGTTATTCAAACAATTCATTCCGATTAATTGATTCGCTATAACAATTTATGTGGCCTGGTAATCTTTTTTTTTTTAGACAAAATCTACGAGACAATACCTGCAAAGGTAATTATAGTATTATGCCACTGTTTACAAACCGGTAAAATCATTAATTTTATTTGTACAGTTAAGAAAAAACCTTCACATTAAATAATTTATGGATAGACAGATCAAAGAGAACAGAAGCTATTATTAACTTGTTTACGTAAAATGGCGTTTGTGTGCAACCACTACCATGAGGAATATCTGCTTGTCTTTTTGTCTTAATAATATTTTTATGGAGATTTTTTCATTTTTAAATTAAAGAGAGGCTGACCTACCGGGTCCAATTGAGTTTTTAAAGCATCCCACTCAAATACACACAAAGAAATTATCAAAATCATTAGAGCCGTTAACGGACAGCGATTGATTTTTATACGACAAGATAAACCAATTACACATATATAATATTCTGTGTACATATTTGTACAAAAATTGTAAAGTATAGGATTAATAATTAAACTGATGATTAAAGTAGCGTAGGATATCTAAATACTCGATATACGATACGATGGCGCCAGGCCATTTTGTAATAATCCACACGGGAATACGAATACATATATGAACTTAACAATGAAAAGGAACGCTGCAAACACTAGATAGAAATTCTTCCTGTATCTAACCGGTATGAAACTTTGTAAGCTTGATTGATTACAACGACAGTCGGGGAACGTTTTCGCGGGACAGCGTCATTAAACCTACAACTACTGCTATTTATGGTGGTTTGAAGTCTACCAGCATATTGATCGTGCGGACCGGTTACCTATCCCTCTTAGGGCCGTGCTGTAAGCTTATGAATTCCTTAGAGCATTTCATATGAGTACAGCATTGCAAAGATATATACAATACCTATCACGTATCACGTGTTTTTTATTACTTACGGCTTTTTGTTTGTGAACATGTCAATCCTATTGTAACTAACTTAAAATCTACATTTATCAATTACCTGCGCATACTCAATGTAATATCCGAGTTAGGGGTATGTAGAATGCCCTGCGCAATACCCATATTGTAGGTACACATAAATCTTGTGTGTCCTTAAAATTACTTGCCCCTCGGTTTCGCTCACATTTCATTAAAAAATGATGTAAGTCTTCTATTACTCCACAAGTTTCACAATTAGGTGAATCAGTTGTTTTCATAAGATAAGAATATTTTTAGTGGAATGTTCTTATCGTAAATATTAGTTTGAAAATTTGTCTATATATTATATACGAGTTCATATTATTTTTCTTCCGACTTTCTTCTTTGATGTGTACAGTCATTGATAGAAACATGATAGATAAAAACTGGTCCAAGATACTTCTATTTGAAAGGTTAACGCTAAAATAAAAGGAGTACCTGACAGATTAATTAGAATCTTGGCATAAAACATTTTTTTAAGTTAGAGACAAACATCCAAAAGTAACGTACTTGGAATGTTTCCAAGGAAACTCCTAGGTTTTCGCTAACACATTTGTTGTAGCAAAGAAATTTGTGGTAAATTTATCCAGGATATCAAATTACGTCTACTTAATAATGAAATTAGTGTTGGTAACTGGAAATAGTGCAGAATTTATAAATTGCGTAATAATTTTATTTAGAAGGGAAAAGTTTAATTTGATTTAAATGCAATACGTAATGCGTGGACTTAAATAGGCTGAACAGTAACACACACGTGTCTGATCATCCAGCTTTATTTAGTGTTTATCCAACAGTATAACCCGAATTTTTGAATTTGATCAGTATTTCTGAATAGCAAGGAATCAATATTTCCTCTACACCATTTATACATGCAGAATTCGCTCATCCAACTGCCTCCTCACATATCACGTTATAGTGTTTTGTCGACGGTTGCATAAAATTTCGTTTGATAAAAACATTGTCATACTCTATTTTATACGTGGTAGAGCCACGCTGCAGCTATATTATGATTGTAGCACGAATGGGTCGTCTCGACCGGGGAAGGACCACGATCTCATGGAATACCAGCGTAAAATAGCAGCTTAGTAGTTAATTAGTTTCGCACGGTGAGTGTAAGAGATCCGGAGACCCTTTTTTACTGGTAACGAGGCATTCCATCTTAGAGTGACAACGCATCTGCATTTTAATTTTTAACCGAGGATAAGTGTAGATGTCACACACAGCACACACAACCACAGGCCACAGCATCCCCTTACCATCCATCAGGTGGACTGTGTGCTCGTTTGTTACCCATATTCTATAAAAAACTACACTGATAATTGATACAAAAAGAAATTGTAGTCAATACGTAAGAGGAGAGGTATAATATGCTAGCTGTAGCACAACCTATTCTGTACCTTGTTTTATTCAATAATTAGAGTTCCCCAATAGGTTTCCACATGAGAAGATATTTGTCATAGTTTCTGCTTAGATAGTTAGATGGTGTAAGGAAATTCTTACATCCGGTTCCCCAATTACGGTAAGTTAACTCTACGCGAAAAAAAAACAAATAATTATATCTAAATATTTATACGTGATTACGAAAGTGGCAATGGACCGGCAATAAAGCTCGAAGAACCGACAACAGATGGGGGAAAGGTTCTCGAGTGGTAGCTTCGTACCGGTAGACGAAGTAGGCGACGCTCCCCCCACTAGATGGTGTAACTACCTGTTAATACATGTAGGAAGTGGATGGATGCAGTTGGCTAAGGACTGTGGCTTGTGGCATTCCTTGGCGGAGGCCTATATTCATCAGTGGACTTGTGATGGGCTGTAATGATGATAATGATGATGATAATTAATACGTGAAGAGACAACTGTAAGTACCTCTTTTAAAGCATATAGCGCGCCCGGTAAATATATTTGAAATAGTTAAAGTTCATATAGTAAAGAAGCGCTAAGCTAAAATTTATATATATGCGTATAATATGTGTTACAAATATATATTCAATGAAATAAAATACCATTGTCTTATATATTACTATCCTTTTGAAATCATTGTAAAATAATTATTGCGTACGTTTATACTGCCAATGTCAATTGTCAAACACAAAATTTTCTATGGTCAAACAGTCGCACAGAGTAGAGATTATTGCAAAAACATTTTAAAATTTTGCGTACAAAATAAGTACTGACAGATTAACTGAATGTGCTGTGAGTTATGTGTGATTTCTAATGTCCCTTTTTCAATAGTTACGAATGTATGTCAAGGTAAAGAAATTTTTATTTATAAATATATCGTTGAAAACAAACTACGTCATATAATGAGTTGTTGATGCGAAAACATCGCTGTTATTCGTGTAATAGAAACCACCGAGCTGGCGATACTCGATACCACATTCAAGGCACCTCATATATAGACTATCAAGAATTTTTTCTTCGCTGATGTTTCATAAGCACGAAGATGGTGAATCATTAGATATAACGTTTTACATGTAATAGAAAATAAGTAGTTTTTCTAGTAGAGTCTGTATTTACTCATCAAAATATTATAGTTCTATCGGTTTGCAGGAGCGATTAGCTGTTTCAAATAAAACTACATATTTCATTAGTAAATAGTTCATAATTATCAAAAACAATCAACTTGCCTCGGTTTCGCACGTGTTCGATCCACCAGTATGTTTTTGTTATTTAAAAACTTGATTGCGAGTACTTTTACATAAATAACTTCTTAACGAAGTCCTTTAAGTTTTGAGCGCATTTAAAAAAAATCTGTGTAGTGGCGTTGTTATTAGAATATCCACTACACCATGTCGTCCTGTGGGCGTCGGGAGAGGCGACAGAAGGAAGCTGAAACAGAATATAGGCAGCAGCAGCATCTTTCTGATGTAAACTCCAAATTATCACCTGCCGAGCGTGGCAATGGCAAAATCCTAAGAGGTAATCATGGGCGGAATTTGTTCAGTAATGGAAAGTCCGCTGTAATTAATGGATAAGAATAAAATCCATATTTAACATACTTATTTCTGAGACAGCAAATAAGTAAATAACAACCAATTCCCTCTACAATGCTACAAATAGCCAGAACAAATGTATCTCGATTTTCTTAACGGACCGTAAACGGCATGAAATGAGAAAGTAGCGGCTAATAGATACAATAGGGCTGCATGATAGGTCTGCGAGAGCAACTTTCATACGCTAGAAAAACTTGCAAATGATGATAGAACGACGGGCAACACGGATCAGTTTCAAATATCGTTCGTTTCGTAAGACTTCGAACGTAATTACTGCATTGCAGAGATGCGGGATACGTAATTGGTTTTAGGCCCTTAAGTCGTTAGATATTCACGAAAATGCTGTGTAACGTAACTGGTGTATAACCTAGTCTTGCACGTTTTCGTAGTTGCCGGGCTTTCGACAGAGCTCGATCGGACTATAAATGGAGAAGTCCGTGCAAACTTTGTTCGGATCAACTTTTCGTCGGGGCTATTTGCCGTCAACTTTTTTAAACTATCGCAAGTTCGCAAGTAGTATAATTTCTTAATGCTATACACGGCTACGGCTTCAGAGCCGGTTTTCGTAAGCATCGTTTTATATTGAATTCAAGCTCGATAAGTGTCTTGTGTATCGTACGAATGTAATGGACCTCCATTCCCGCGTATTTTTAATCAGTTGTAACTATAAACTATGACAATTTACTGCTGTTGGCTTGTTGCAAGATTTTTATCTACGAATGTACTTACAAGGTGACAATAAACAAAATATTTACATTATCGTATCCCTAGCTCGATAACGCTTGTGTTGTGGATGCAATTCAAGTTTTTCGTCCTACGCCGTTCGCCCACGCTGCTGTCGCGACGCGTGCGCAACCAGATATGATGGAAGAATGCCTCTCTGTACGCCCATTATCATTACTACTTCCTGCTAACTTCGTTAGTAAAATACCGGACGTATTCAGAGGTAATCTTGAGTTTAAACTCAAACTACGCAATGTAAAAAATGTGTCTGACCTGGACCCAAACATAAATAAAAATTTTATAATTCATGCACAAACTCATCCACAACACCGCCGTTTTTGATTTGACGTTGATACATGTCGACCTTGTTGTCATTGTGTTGTATATTTTTTTCGTTAGCATACGAATTTGATATTTGGGAGGTGATGGATTAGTTTATTTATTGATGGAGTTACACTCTTTATATATCTTTGCTCCTGTTATTTCAAGATGATAATTCAAAATATATAAGTAAATGTACTCGTATATGTGTTATACCCAGATATGGCACGTTTGTTAAATTCTTGTTTACCATTTATTTAAAAAATGTTGTATGTGGTGATGTTGTAACTATTTCATAATTATTTCCCGATTAAAAACATGATAATGAAAAACGATACTCGAGGCTGCCCAATCATAGTTGTCTTTGGTTTCAGTCGATCTCGGTAAATGTGTCAAATGATAATTCCATGATTGCTCTAATCATGGAATTATCATTTGATCTCAACCCTGAATGTGTCAAGATGGAAATTTCTCACTTAGATCGAAGTTTAAACACCAACGATACAGGTAGGAATAACCTTGATCCATTGTTTCTAAATACCGCCGGATTTTCGGCTATTGCTTTTGATTATCTGATCAGCTATTGATTATCGGCATGTGGGTGTCATATGATGCGACAGAGGGAAATGAAATAGGAATGGGGATAACAACTTAAAGTAATAAACTGAGGTTGCTAACCCATTTAAGGAGGCCTATATCTTCAGCAGCGGACTGCAGTAGCTGCATAAGAGAATTCACTGTTCTATATCAACTCGTGGGTGTCATATGATGCGACAGAGGGAAATGAAATAGGAAATGGGCAGTCGGCATCTTCCGATGCCTGATAACAACTTAAAGTAATAAACTGAGGTTGCTAACCCATTTAAGGAGGCCTATATCTTCAGCAGCGGACTTTTCCTAGGCTGTAATGATAATAATGATGAAGACAACATGTCAAACGGTTCCAAAATATGATGTACATATCGGCTCTTTTTTACGTTTACGGGCACAGCTTGGTACTTTATAATAGTTAATTACAACTGTTTAAATTAATAAATTATTTAAAAGACAAGTTGACTTACCTTTGCCATAACGCTATGTATTCTAACGATAATAGACAACTTTCCACGAAACAACGTTGTTGTTACTACTTGTCGTTGCGACTGGTTACTAGAATAGAACTAGAGCGGTCGTTGATCCTATAGGCAACTAATATTATCTCGATAACTGCGCTAATAATGTTTGGGAAACATGTGCTCGAGTTGGAGCCAAAAACTTGGCTTTATTGGTTTATTAACATCGTAAATTCGTTCGTTATAGACGCGGTTTTCGTTGAAGAGGTTATGTAATAGAGTTTTCGTGCTTGTTCGTGTGCGCATGGACGAAAAGAAGCGAGATTGTGGGTTGCGGCTGACCCTGATACCGAGCGCGGGGTCGACGCACGCGCGCGTCCCACATACAGAGCACGTCGCTTTGGCGCGCTGCAGCTTGCAAATCTCTAGCGCATAGAATCGTTAATACTAATCGGCGACGCATAGTGCAATTTGTTACGTATTGTGCCCACTGTCTGCGATTTAATTATTGTAACTGAAGTCTAGTAAGCGAGATGTTTGATCAATTTTAACGTAGTCGACATGAAAATAAATTTATGGTCTCTAAAAATTTTAGCGATAAGATTATACGATAACTCGATCCTTTATCGCTTGATAATGCTTTTGAATTTTAAATTCAATTGAATTTAGACCGTCATATAGAAAAAAAACATCTATTTTATAATAATGCGCACGCGCATAAGACCTGTTATCTAAAAGTTATAAAATATTTAATGAATACTCAAATGCATGCGATTATTAAAAGTCCTGTGTTGTGCCTACACAAGTCTTATGCTGCAAGACGGATTTGTCATAAACATTATTTTTGAAAGACGGATTGGCAATCACGGTACCAGGTATCTCTTGCCATTGATGCTGACTACCTTCACCGTTACAAACGTAGTAGAGCCATGCTGCAGTTATATTAGTAGTATAGTTGTAGCACGAATAGGTCGGCTCGACCGGGGTGAGTTTAGAGAACCGGAGACCCGTTTTACTGCAAACGAGGCATTCCATTCTAGTCCTCACGGGTGACAACGCATCTGCGTTTTGATTTGTAATCGAGGATAGATGTAGATGTCTATGGGCCACAGCATGCACTTACCATTAGGTAAACTGTGTGCTCGTTTGTCACACTATGCTATAAATAAAAAAACTCCCAATTTTAATCGTCTTTTTTTGCGTACATTATAGAACATACCTACTTCAGTTACCAATGAGTCTGTTATCGTTACAGTCTCTGTATCCAACACTATGCGGTGTACTATTAACGTTAAAAAAATACGAAAAAGACGAAAATACGAAGTCGATTTTCACCTAAGCAAGAGATAGAGCGGCGCTTTACCATTACGTTTAACCCCACCTCTTCCCACACGGCTTCACCACTACCGCATTAATGTGCGGCAAGGCATGGCGGATAGGTCGAGTAGCGCCATACCAACACTGCTGCCACCTCGGGTACGAAAGGCAGAGTCAGAAGTAAGATTACCCTCCCATCGCAGTCAACCAACTCACGTCCGGAGCGGACTCATCAAGGCCACTCGAAGCTTATCGGACCATCCAAATGAGTTCATTTTTGTAGAAGCCATGTCAGCATTGAGATCGTGTTCGAATACGTTCGACATATTTAGTGACGCGGTCCAGATTATAAAAAGATTGTCATTTGTTGTCTATGCCGAAGTTATACAATCGCTTCAGTTGCGTAATTGTTCGCATCAATGAGTGTCATTAACGTAGATATTGACTGTTTCGGGGACCTTTGAGAGAAAAAAATTGCTTTGATCCTTAATTTGCAATTTTAACATCGTTTTGAAGAAAAAAACTTCACCAAGAAGAACGCCTTGAAAGTCACGCTATTTCACCTTGATTGGATGATCTATACGATTCAATAGGTCCTTAAAATGTAGATTTGCCTTATAGAACCTTTGACCTCCTAATCCTATACATAAGCTTAGAATAAATACAATGTATTCTGCGAAATATCACAATTTTTTTTTCAGCTCTTATTCCAAGTACCTTACCTCAAAAGAAAAAAAAACGGAACGCATATAGAATAATTTTGTTATCCATACATCAAGACCATTGTTCTCAGAAGTTGGTTGAGGTATCAAGTTGAAATGAATATCAAATGCTAAAGTATGCGGTCCTTTGAAGGTGTAAAAAATTCAGGCTTCTAAGGGTCAGTTCACACCGAGACGAGACGTAACGCGAGTGACGCGGCGCGCACTATTTAAATAGTGACACAAAATATAAATCTGTTTACTTTATACACAAACATCCACATTTTATTGGAATAATTTGAAAATGCCCTGCCGCGTCGCGTTGCGCCGCTCTGCGCCCCGGCATACCTCGCGGCGTAGCGCAAAGCCGCGTGACGTAGCGAGACGCCACGAGGCGCATTCTGAAGCATCGTGGCGTCAACTCTTCCTACTACTATTAGGTGTCGCGCTGCCAGCGACTTCACGATGCGCCAGGCGAAGTTGCGATGGGTGCCGTTGGCGCACTGCGCGGTGCGAAACCTCTTCCAGCATCGTCGCGCTCGCGTCGCGTCGCGTCTGTGTGAACTGACCGTAAGTCAAAGAAATCACAAGAGACGGCCATTCATGTCACATATTTTGATACTCACGAAACTCGAGTCCTCTTTTATCCAGAATCATGAAATTTGGCAAGAAATTAGGTACACAACTAAAACGAAAACGGACAATCGTTAATCTGGTGTTATATGACATAATAAAATATTAATCTGCAATAACAACCTTATAGGGGCTGACTGTGATATAAAACGATGAGTGGGACAATATTTTTTGCACCGCAAAGTTAACTTTGTCCTTTAATGTGACTTACCTTTTCGTTAGAGCCGTGACCGGTGCTCCTTCAAGTTTCAGAATAAATAGACTAACTACAAGAATGTTACTGCGGCCAGTCTCCATGAAGGCTAGCCATCTGTTTAGCGCGTGACAGGATTATAATGCGTGTGTGTGCTAAAGCACAGGACGTATTCTTCATTTCCTCACTGCCGTAGTTCGATAGAACGGAGAGAGTTCATGCGCAGTTCACGTGGTTTCCGAGCCACTGGAGTAAAACACCGCAAACTTTCTGGCTCCGGGTTGCTACTGTGAATTTCTGGACAAAAGTAGGACCCGAACCCTCAATTAGTAGTTAGTCGGGCTTGTGATCAATAGACCAACGAGACTTTCACACTACTACACGTCTTGTACGCGGTAGAGCCCTACTGCAGTTATATTAGTAGTATAGCTGTAGCACGAATAGGTCGGCTCGACCGAGGAAGGACCACGCTCTCACGGAATACCAACGTAAAATAGTAGTTTTTACTAAAAAATAATAGCATCTTAATACTGCTGGGTTTCGTACGTTGATTGTAGAGCTCCGGAGATCCTTTTTTACTGGAAACGAGGCATTCCATCTTAGTCCTCACGGGTGACAGCGCATCTGCATTTTGATTCGTAATCGA
>DWHP01007325.1:0-11002 GCA_018247895.1 Parnassius honrathi
ATATATATATATATAACTTTTTTTTCTGAAACAATAAATGGACTTTGCTTTATTCTATTTTTCTTGAAGCCATTATTATGTCGTCAGGGTGAACGTTGGTCAACTACTCTTTTGGTCGCCATTGGTTTAGGTCCGTTTTAGAACTTACACGTTGTAAGCCACACGCGTCTGCACCGGGATCGCCCACTGATCAGCAAAACGGAACGCTTTGTACCAACAACTCAATAATAACAAGCAAAGCGTTAGCATTTACAAATGATTTATAATTTTTTCCTTCTTATTATTCCTTGTGTCAGTTTTGATTATTCGCCAAAATCAGTGTAAAAGTGTTTAATAATTAGAATAATTTAGCAGACATAAATACAATGTCCATGTACAAAAGAAGATTGTGTTATTACAAGTATCTTAGTTTTCAACAGATTATGGGGTGAGATTACAGGTGAAATTTGACAGATGACATTATAAACCAGCAAAATTATAAAAAATCGCTTTCGTCCTTGTTTATGAAGGGTTGAATCAATATTTTGATTTTGTAAAATTGAAGTGAAATGAACAACGTTCTCAGTATCAACCATTACTTTCTCGTGAAAAAAGCTTTTCTATGTCCTTGAAAAAATAACTTTCGTCTTGGCCTGAAAATTCACATTTACAGCGAAACTGAGCTCATTATCGTCTGTAAATCGTTTTTATCGAACGTATTTTTTTAGGTTTGGGAATAAAAAGTAATCACTAGGGTATAGATCTGGGCTGCATGGTGGGTCCTTAAGCCCACAGTTCCGTACAGCAGCCTTGTAGAGCCGCGCCGTGTGAATCAGAGCGTTGTCATGAAGAAGTAGCACTCCCTTGGTCAGCTATCTCCTTCTCTTTTCTTTAATTGCTTCGCTCAAATGGGTTAAAATGGCTGTATTTATTTGCGTTGACGATCCCACCTATTTTTGTGTGGTCAATCTATATTCTTTCTTTGGAATCCAAAACACTGTGGCCATATTTTATCGATCGATAGAGTGACTTAGAACTTCTTGGGAACGGGTGGGTTTCTAAAACTCCTGTTTACTCGTATGGTCATAGTGGTAAACTTATGTTCCATTTCCTATAAAGATCCTATCGAAAAAACTTGTTGAGTCGTTGATCACACAGCTCTAAAAACTTCCTACAGTAGTTGGCCCGTACCTGCCTCTAAGGCGCAATGAGCATTCGCGCCACCAGTCTTCCATTGACTTTTGTGAGGTTAGGATAGTCATGCAATATAGTATGGTACCAACGGATAGGTTATTCTTAAATCTTATATGTGCATCTTCTAATTCAAGTTTTTTAATAATTTTTATGGTAAAGTTCACACCATCTGGATTCATGGCGATCCACAATGACTATGCAATTTACTAAGTTTTCTTCATCGCAAGATTTCTTTGTGGAATCATCTACCACCGGCGATCTTTCCAGACTGATACGACTTTCAAGAAACAATCTTACTTCTATTATAAAGGCCGCGATGCACTTTCAATTTCCCTGGTGTTGCAGTTATTCGTGTGTTGTTGTCAACACCTGCTATTAGAAAGCTAATGAATAGCCGGTGGGGGACACATATTCATAGTTAGCCTGGGGCCGTCGGAACTTTAAATCAGGCGCCGGCTAGTGTATATATATATAGATTATAATTAATTGGAAATCAACGTTGATTTACCGTGCCTTTGTAACAGAGTCTGCCCTACAAAGAGCATTTTTTAACTTCCATCTAATGCTATTATAAATAGAATGTAGTTTCAGGTAATAAAGAGTCTGTTTAAAAAAAAAGTTCGAAGTGGAAATATTCACCTCTACGAAATAAAACTTAATTAAATCACTTAATCAGCAGTAAACACTGCTGCGTTTTTTATAGTTGTTGAGGAGAACTGAAAACCACTTTTTAATAGTAGGGCGGTATTTATTCTCAGTCCTCAGGAGTGATAAAGCATCTATGTTTCGTTTCTTTAAATCGAATGTAGATGTAGATGAAGTATACATATATTAGGTGCATTATCCATCTTTTTACTTACCGTTAGCCAGTGCTCAACGACAATCCTATCTAATCAGACTGGTAAATGGTAATGAAGACCCAGATGGTATATTCCACTGTCTTAGCTAACAAAAGCCTATTCCTATGGTGTGAATTGCTTACAAGGAGAGTATTCCAAGTAGTCACGCCCAATTTTGCTCTCACTGTAATTGTCTTATTCTTCATGAAATTATAAGAGAGAGTATTTTGCCCGATTCTACTGCAAATACTTTTACTAGTTTATTTTACATTATTTTATGAATACAATTCAAGCATCACGATGCAAAGCGTATATAATCATTACGTTTATCTTGACGTCTAGCAAATATGAACAGCAAACAAATGCCATTTTAGGAAAGGAAATCTATCGATTCCCTTTCCCGGTAAATTCATCTTCCTAGCCATATATCACAGTTATTTTCAATCTATTATTTTATTCTCAAACCATCGTAGAAAGAAAGACGAAGCGCTGTGTACATTTCAAGTGACGTAAAACCAAAGCTAAAACCAAACTCAACTTATTGTAAGAACAATCACGTACACATATTATGCACTAAAATGATTTGCAAATGACATCATGGTTTTAGGTGCATGTGCGTGAAAATTTACGGGCTGATAAAGAAAGACAGAAGAAGGATGTGTGTGTGAGTGCGTATTAAGAAGTTGAGTATAGTTTAGGGAACTTTTATATAATCTCGGTCACCTCGTTTTTTGGCTCTAGAAAATCGAAAAATCATCCGATTTCGATGATTTTTTAAAGCAATCCTAATCTTTATGGCGGATTTATGGGAAAAATACGGAAAATATCTTACCTCAAGATTTCATATAGTTTTATGACTTTAAATGTGATCATAAACGCACTTTTTCGCATATAATCGGTCATAACTTTTTTGCAAAGCATTAAACGAGTTTATATATTTTTTTGTTAATCTATACACAACAACGAACATTAAAAAAAGAAACATTGAAAAATGTTTGTTTATTATTTTTTTATCTCACTTAAAGTTTTTATACGGTTTTCTGACTTTAAATGTTATCATAAATGCTCTAGAAAATCGAAATAATTATAAAAGTTAATATTTTGGTGTTTTATTGAGTGTAACGGTATAAATAGGTACGAAGAACGGTATATATATATATAGACTCAGCAAAACTTTATGAGTATATTAAGCTGTTTATTTAAATGCGGGAACAGATTTCAAGGAAAGGCTGCCGCCATTTTGCGAAATAAAATGACGCGAAGTAAGATTTGCGAGTTTCTCTTTGTATAACAGCTGGGATATTTAACTTTTCGTACGTTTCTTCAGAAAGTTGAAGTCAATTAAGCAAGATGTTTTATGATAATTATTTTATTATTCGTAGAAAGCATTCTATGACTTAATAAATTTATCTACAGCCAGATTCCAAATGTTGAAAACAAACATTGTATAAAAAGTGTAAAGTTGTTGTCATGGATGACAACAACATTTATATATGGGGTTGATCTATACAAAGCTATTTTTAAAAAAAATTTATACTTACTTAATAACATAATTTTTTAAAAGCGTTTCTTGTTGGTTTTCCCAGGTTGTTATTATACGAACCACTGGTAAATTTAATTATAAATGACTCATTATGTTTTATGTCAACTGTATTGAATAAAAATATTATATTTCTCTTACATTAGATAACTAGAGCCTCTATCTTTTCTCATCACAGGGTTGTTAAATAAATAAAAAATAAATTAAAGCATGCTTAGCATCTTATTTTTCAGTTCGAAAAGTTCAACTACTAGACATGGAACTCTGCTGTTCTTTAATCATCAGGCGTGACAGGCGATCGAAAATTGGTGTCTCGCATATTTAACGCCGCTGACGAATGCTGGTTAGGGTATATTCATCTAGCATAAGATGGTATGCAGACGTCTTTCGAAAAAGCCACACATACAATTTCCAATATTTTCTACGGGTCGAGATAGATTGACCAATTTTCAAATAAATGAGGAGTTCTACAATTCGGCTGAATGTTTTTTTGTCTAGAAGTTAGGCTATATTTTCGTCCAATTCGAACAGATTTTGATGATTTTTTATTAAAAATTTACCCCTAAGTGTGGTAAAATAGAAGGCGAAGTTTTTAATGTAACCGTTTAGATGACCGTAATTTCAACTCGGTATGTAAACGTATACACACAAATTTGAAACTATTTTTGTTTCCTAAGCTGTAGTTAATTTTTAATTGCTTTTCAAACTTTTAAAAATTAGGACTCACACATTGGGCTGAAGAGTTTTCTGTTTGTTTGTTTGTTATGTCAAGTATAACAAAGTATAAAAAACGCGTAAATTGACAATTAAAATTTTACATAAAAAAATATAGCATAAGCGTGGCAAACGAGCACACAGTCCACCTGATGGTAAGTGGTGGCTGTGCCCCATAGACATCTACATCCATCGTTGATAATGAATCAAAATGCTGATGCGTTTTCAAATATGAGGACTAAGATGGAATGCCTCGTTTTCAGTAAAAAGAGTCTCCGGTTCTCTACACTCACCGAAAGAAACACAGCAGCGTTAAGCTGCTATTTAAAATTGGTATTCTGTGAGAACGTGGTCCTTCCCCGATCGAGCTGACCCATTCGTGCTACAACTATACCAGTAATATAGCTGCAGCATGGCTCTACTACGTAAAAGATGACAAGCTATTTTCAAAATAATTAAATCTAAATACAGACACCGTTTTTCGCGTATTTTATATAATTCGATCGTATAACTCAAAATTAGAAAAAAGGCTGTTTTGAAATAATTGCAAAATATCTATGTACTGTAGCGTAACTCTGTATTAAAAGAGTAACATTGCACAAAACTGTTTTTTTTTTCTAAATTAAAATTAATCCAAATAAGATGCATCAATTTAAGTACAAAAAATTTGTCGAAGGAAAAGTTTCTTTGTATTTTATGCACAAATTCAAGACAAAGTTTTTTACATTTCTGCCATTTTGTTCGAAAACTTGTTGCCATCTTGTAGGTAGTGACATAATCCCGTTGCTGTAGAAATCTTGAGATTTTTGATCAAAAAAATATGCAACAAATAAATACGACAAGTAGTTTTGACAAGCTTCTCTTGATGTTAACCTCACACTACCGAAGGAATTCTAAAGAGACTGAAACTGAAGAAAATCTGAGGGTGCAAGGTGAGGTCAATATGATGGACGCCTGAGTGGTCAAAGATGTATGTGGTCAGGTCGTTTTTTCTCAATTTCTTGTTTAAGTCTCATTAATTGTTGACAGTAGAGACCTGATTTCGTAGTTTTGGCCTAGTGGTAAAAGCTCATAATAAACACACAGCATCACCTACTTGCGTATTAATCCGGGTTGCGCTACAATCTGTGGAGCTTGACTATCCATTGATTCTGATCTTTTTCGCAAGTTCTTTTCGTAGGTGATCCAGTTTTCATCATCAGTGATCAATCTTTTCAAAAATGTTTTGGTTTTATTACGTTTTAATAGAGAATCAAAAATGAGTTCATTAGATTTTTTGTATAGCCAGACTTTTTCAAATGGGTCAATACTGTTTTACGGTCAATTGTCAATTCCACGGCTATGGCGTAAATATTAAAATGCCAAACTTGTTTTACTTTTTAAAAATGGCATAAATGTCAGAACTTTTTTCACGGCAAAACCTTTACCTTTTTACCTTTTTTTATAATAAAACTGCAGAATGTTTTGAATTTTTTCGTTAGATTCACTCGTTTTGGCGGAAAGAAACATAACTGAAAAATCTTCAGTCTTTTATGTATTGATACTAAAATCAGCAAAAGCTGAGCGGGGGCTAATTAACTCCTCTTACTTACATTTTTACTTTATTAGTAGAACTAGATTAACACTTATTCTGTTCTCCTGTCTGGTGAGTAAATTGACAAATGACTCTAGGAGAGAGCGCAGGTCATGTTGATCCCCAGGCCAAGTCTGGAAATTTCTTACTCCTCGAGGTTGCCGCTTGTGATTTGATCTGGTTTAATAGAAAAAGGAACAGAAACGCTCAGACGATCCTATTTTTCTTTTCTTTTTATCTCACTACCTTTCTCCTAGCATTTTAGCCCTTCCCTTGGCACGCGGGGCTCTGCCGGGGGTGACCGAATATTTATTTAGTTAATCATGGGACCAAAATGTATGAAGATCGACATTTTGACAAAATCAACTCTCTTTTAATAGAACTATTTATAGATCTGAAAGAGGCTCTTTTAGTCTCACCAATATCCTGCACAACAACCTGGGACGAGCTGTGAAGTGGAGCACACGTCTGTAGCCAAATCACATTCAAAAACAAACCAGGAAGGGGTAAAGAAAAAGTTTGCTAGGTCATACAAGTTAAGTGGGGCAGCACAGAAGAGATACAAGAGGCTGATAGCAGCTGAGGTAGGAGTCGAAGAGGCCCTCTCTCTCTGCCAGAAGCACTGGAATGAAATTCCTCTGCCCAAATCTCCCGCGAAAAAACATAGTAGGTTTGAGGAGGAGTCTCCCAAAGACCAGCCCAGGAAATCTGTGAAATGGGCAACGGGGAAGAAGAAGCTCAGTAAATAAGTTTAGTGCCGTAGCTGTCTGCGCTTGTAGGAATTCGCAATTCGAATTCTACGAACGAGGAACAGATGTGGCTGGTATACTGGGCACTAACCCAGGGTATTTAGGAAGGCATGTATTCACAGCCAGGAATGAGACCGAAATTTTCTGGTTTCACCCACAAGCGAGGTTGGATTCTGACAAGTGCCTTAGCAAGGTAAGCCAGGACTGACTGGTGGGTGAACTCGGAAAACTGAAATCCTGGCCGGAGGCAGAGCTCTCGATAATAACTAAGGGTGAACTGTCTAAGCCTTAGCTGGGCATCACTTACCCATCCCGCAGTGCAGCTGACTCACCAGAGGAGGCGTTTGTGCTATCGAGGGTACAAAATGAAGGCTAAGCTCTGGAAAATTCTCCAACGTAGGGACGAAAAGAATGGGTTCCTAGTAACCTTTTCTCTGAACGATCCATTGGCGGAGGCTCTTAGGGGGCGGAGTCGTTATTGGCTTAAGTACGACACGGCTCATAGCTATTAAGATTAGCCTTAATTGAGCCTTAACCTTCCCAACTCCGGTCCCCCTCAGCTCTCCATTTCGCGGGGTGAGCCAGGAACGTCATTAATAACAGTGGTTGAGAACCAAGGAACTTATCTAGCTTTGAGTCGAAGGCATCCGCTGGTGTCTCAGCAGAAGCGGCAGAGGGAAAGGTACGGTGGGGGTTAAGAGCACCGGTAAAGGATATATTCGTCCACAGTAGGTAAAAACGACCCCTGCCCCTCCACGCCTATAAAGGGTTTACCCCAAGGAATACGAGGGTCCTCCAACATGCAGCAGTTGCATTTGGCGTAGTGGAGATTTGCTTTGCAGGTGAAAACATTGACCTCGCCTTCATACAAGAAGAGCCTTGGGTGGCTAACAGTCAAGTTTTGGGATTGTCGGCTGCTGGTAAGATCTTAAACATTACCAAAAGGTAGTAGACCAAGAGATTGTATAATTTAAAACAAAAAAAATGAACTGTTAGCTGTTCCAGAGTACTGGGACGACGACCTGGTTACAGCCTTCATAAATCTCAAAGAATGCACACGGCTCAGAGTAATCATTTGCTTAGCCTATCTTCCCGGAGAGAACTAAGAAACTGCCATTGAGTTAGAGCGAGTGGCGGAATTCGCCCGAAAACACAACGCCGAACTTGTGGTGGGTTGTGATACTAATGCTCAACATACAACCTGGGGAAGCACTAAGATAAACGAAAGAGGTGAGTTACTTTATGACTTTCTCGTCTCCAATCGTCTGGTAAGCCCAAACTTAGGATACCGCCGCTTAGCATGACACCGACCGTTGTAACGCGTGCTGGGCACGAAGTGTCAGATATAGGTATATAACCTTTATTACTAATAACTTTCCAGGTATTACTATTGACGCGAAGTTTTAATGGGGCCCCCATATATCTAAATTAGCAGGCAGACTTAGTTCTGCAGCATATGCTGTAATAAAGATTAGAAGTCGAACTAATGTTGAGATAGCTAGATTAGTTTATTTTAGTTACTTTCATAGCGTAATGACTTATGCAATCTCACTATGGGGTAATGCGACTGACATTGAAGTCATATTTGTTTTGCAAAAGAGAGGCGTATGGGCGATTTACTACTTAAATTGTTAGGAATCCCTTAGAGAGAAATTTAAGGAAATAAACATATTAACTTTGGCATCACAATGTTTTTTTTATTTTTAATAGAAGAGGGGGCAAACGAGCATGCAGCTCACCTGATGTTAAGTGACTACCGCCGCCCGTGATCAACCGTTACACCAGGGGAATTGCAGGTGCGTTGCCGGCCCTTTAGAAAGGAGTAAGCTCTTTTTTTGAAAGTCCCCAGGTCGTATCGGTCCAGAAAAAACGCCGATGGTAAACTATTCCACAGAGAGGTAATACGCGGAAGAAAACTTCTTGCGAAACGTACAGTGGTGGACCGCCAAGCATCCAGATGGGGTGGATGGAATCGGTACGTTTGCCGCGTAGAGCGTTCACGAAATTTGGCGGTTGGGATTAATTCGAACAATTCCTCAGAGCACTCCACGTGGTAGATGCGATAAAATTCGCAAAGAAATGAAACATCTCTCGACATTGCCAGTTAGCCAAGCTGACCATAAAGAACTCGGTCACCCAGGATTCGAACCACTTTGCGCTGGATGCGGTCAATTGGACGGAGCTGGCATTGGGGAGCCGCAGCACAAAGATGGGAGCAGTTTTCCATGTGAGGCCGACCCTGGGCCTTGTAAAATTGCAGACGGTGTGCCGCCATGAAATACTCTCCCACTCTGCTGAGCACGCCAAACTTTTTGAGGCCAGTTTGTTCTTCTCTTCCAAGTAACAGCGAAACTGTACGTCATTCGATACGTCGACACCAAGGATTCCGGTACTGGCTGAGGCACTGTGGCGAGTACCCTGTAACTGAAGGGATACGACAAAGAGGTTCTTTTTAGCGGTAAACGCCCAAATTTGCGTCTTTTGGAGATTGAACAGGACTAGATTTAGTCGCTCCCAGTCCCAGACTTGGTACAATGGAGTCTCGACTTCAAACAAAAATAAATTAAACTAAATCGGTTGGGAGCTACAGTTATACATAAATACACGTTAAACATATAACACCCTTCTGTTTGTACAGCTAATAATTATATAAAAGAAAAGGTAGTACAACTTAACAGGAACAAGTAAATTGTGATCGTTTAATGAAAAGCTTTTGCTTTTAGATTTGCTGCGACTTAATTAAGTGAAGTCTCAGTTGTGTTTTAGTTTGTCTAGATTAGCTTTTTTTTAAATCTTTGTTCTATTGTGATCATTTTATGTTTATTAGAATAAGTAATGCTATAAAAGTGCTGAGATATTATGAACCCAAGTATAAATGCCTCGACTTTAGACGCTTAGTTTTAAAGTCGGGTTTTATTAAAGGGTTAATATTTTGGTTCATTGCGGTTTTAAGTGGTCGAAGGAATATTATGAGTTCAAAATAATTTTTCAGCCTTAAAGATGGATTTTTTTTATAAAATTTATAAGTGACCACTTCAGTCATATAACTCATATTATGAAGAAAGATTTACTTAAAATTCATTTAGTCTATTCCGAAAAATCGAATAACCATATGCGTCGAATATTCGTTTATTGAACTTAGTTAAAATATTTTTTGTAATTCGGTTAACGTTGGATTTTTCTAAAATACAGTTACAGTTTTACAACGTGCTTGCATTTTTATATAACATTAATAGTCCACTCCGTACGTATCTACAACCAACTTCGAAAACATACGGATACATTGGCTATTTTTGCAGACTAAATTTAAACAAAGGCAGTGATTCCATAATTATACTGGATTCCCATGATACCTAATGTAATTACAATTTATACACATTTATAAGTTTTCCCTGACCGTATTGATAACACAATTTTAAGTCATAATTACGGCATAATGTTAGTCATGCATAGTTGGATGATAACATTATGCTAGTGCTAGTAGTAGTAAGATAACTAGTGTTCTCTGAATAAATTAAAAGTAAAAGTTCACTTCAAAGAACTAAAAAGTATAAAACAATTACATTTTGAAGCCGGTGCTAAGACGCACAACATGTCGTGGAACATAAACGTAACATAAACACTCACGCCTGTCACCCAGAGGGGTAGGCAGAGATTACAGACTTCCATTTAGCACGATCCTGACATAGCTCTCTCGCCTCCTCCACATCCATATACCTACTCATACATGCCCGTCAGTTAAGGGTACTCTTCTACATTTTTATTATATTTCTATGTCTTATAACTGACCTCAAATATTAGAATTCTTTATTTGAATAGAAGAATTAAGGACCAAACTCAAGAATATGAAAATATTTTATCCCCTTTAGTCCTGTGAAGCTGGTTTTAATTTTTTATTAAAAGTTAATTTTTTACTATTTTGAGCGGACTAATGAAACTCACCACTCGGCATGTAAATAAAATTATCAGCCTTGCTGATCTTGGAATTGTATCAAGATTCTTTATAAATGTAAAGCCTATTTTGCTATTGAGAGTTTTTTAAAGTAAACGATGGCATAATAAAGATAAACAATCCATTTTTGATAAAATAAATATTTTATCAAAAATGCATTAAATTAACTAACTTGCATGTATTAAAATGCATTGACAGCCAGTGCATGACTACAATCTTAGCAATTGGTAAGGGGTGATGTAGCCCTAGATGGTAAATCGCATTATCTTTAAGTTACAAGAGCACATTCACTCTTGTTTGAAGATACCCAGAGTATACATAGTTTGAAGATACCCAGAGTATACATAGTTTGAAGATACCCAGAGTATACATAGTATATCTTAACATATATAAATTACGTGTCACGTTGTTTGTCCGCGATGGACTTCTAAACTACTTAACCGATTTTAATCAAATTTGCAC
>DWHP01007326.1:0-11002 GCA_018247895.1 Parnassius honrathi
GGGTGACGTATGTATGAATGCATGTATGTATTGATCGGAACACAGCTGTGGATGCTTTGCTGCAGAAAAGGTTAGAGTATTTTATCAAATCGGAGAGGTATACGAAGATGGAACCACAACAACTTTGTAGATTAGACTACATCCTTTCGCCAAGAGGCTGTCAACCAGTCTTTCAGAACGTGACAGTCTTACAGTGAATTAACAAATACAAACAATTATGGCCAGGCGTACATTTTGCGCGAGATATCTACCCGCGGTAAACGCCGGAAATAATCGCTTAAGCAACTGCGCTAGTAAGCCGTCATAAACATTTTCACATGATGTACGATTGCGAAAGAATAATAGATGGCGAAGTAAAAATTTTAAAATCTGTTTAAATAATGAATTAGACCCATGGCACTTTATAACTTTGGATTGTTTGCCATCGAAATTGGTCGGAAGTCAGCTGTTTCCACAAAACTATGAAACAACCTTCGAGACTAGCTTCCGCTGATTTAATATTTTACTAATTTCTTCTTTGGGTCTGCTTTTATTTATTTTTTATTTTGGATTTGTAGAAACAGAAAGATTTATATCTAGATAGATATTTTTAGTATATTATTTATGTATGTGTAAAGGTTTATTTTTGTATGATTAAACATTTTAATTTCTGTGAACTATGTTTTTTATTATAGTGTTTTATTAAAGTTAACTAACATATCAATTGATACCACCTTCTCTATCTATTTCTACTGCCAAGCAGCTGCTTCAGGATTGATAGCATTTCGTCTTGAAGGTAAGGACATTGCAAACTTTCCATAAAGCTTTGTATTTAGTGAAGGGGGTGGGGGGAAGTGCGTTACACTTACATCGATACTTATATTATCGGCCAGCGAAGCAGACGCGTAGCAGCTAGTAACATTGTTGGCAATCTCTAACAGATAGTGTTGATCATCGTTATCAGATAACCTTATATATGCATGAATATTTAGCTCTACATATTAGTTTGTGTTAAAATAAATTTCAATTTAGTAAGTATTATGTATGGGCAGCTAGGATAGCTAGGATTGTTATTTAGATCATATTATAAGACAAAGCCCAAGTTGACTCAGATGTTAAATGTATTTTATATGATTAATAAAATAACCATTTATTAATAAAAAATAAACACAGCAGGCATATAAATAAAAATTTATGTAAAAATTGAACGTTTTAGGATAATATTAAACCGAATATAAAGCCTCACTATAGATTACCTCATGAGGGTATCATTGCCATATTGCCATACTTGGCAGATAGGTTGACAACCGTAGTTTTTAGTTTCTATTTGTTATTAGGAAGACGCTCCTGCGCATTTCCGAGTTTGTTTCCCTCTGTCGCCTCTTACAACACCCACGGATTCATGTGGGGTAGAGGACATTCTTGCACCGTCATAACACCGTTTTTTATCCAATAAGATTTGGGAATGTTGAATGCGAGTAGCACTTACTAAAATTCTGTTGGTCAATTTATACAATTCTAGCGTATAATTAGATTAGCTTATTCGCACACAAAAAATGTACTTTAGCGTAATATTTAATTTTAAATAAATCGAAATGAATTTGTTTCCAGGATGTTGTTTTATTCTCTCATTTCTCCAACAAATATAATAAACTTGTGTAAGTTTATTGTATTTAAGGTGTAAGTTTGTCTTTTTGGATGTTTGTCACTCAATTACGCTCAAACATCTGAAGAGGTTTTTAAGGAAATTTGATGTAGATGTACATTTTTATAGTGGAAAAGGACCTGGGAATACTTTTTATATTGCTTTGGATTTCGAGATGGATGGAGGGAATGTGTCGATACGTATATACGCCCGCATAGTGGACGCGTAACAGCATTTAAAAATATAAAAACTAATCTTTCTTTCATCATCACTACCTACCTTCACAAGTCCACTTCTGAATTTCGGCCCTGAGTTCATTTACTTTTACACCATTTAATATTTTTTATTTTATTTACTTTTATATTGTTTTACCACTTTATGGCGCTTTTCAGCAAATAATAAATTAATATCCAATTAATATTTAAAATGTTAATTAATACTAATGACCCAATTTGTGCTAAATCACGTTGTATTTCTTGCGATCAGAATTGAATATCAAAGCTATCTCCAGTTAGTTTATGTAGGCACCATTTGACGACACAGAAATTCCCCCTAAATTAATTTCGGGACGTTTGTTCGATCCCCGTGAATATTCATCATTGTTTAAGTCCATTTCGTGAGGTAGGCGATGTTCGCTGAATTCGCTGTTCATATTCTGCGTCAGTGGTTCCTTGACTGTTTGGTGGATGGTTTTAGAGTTGCAGTGATGCGTTATGCGAATTGAGGCCGTTGCTGAGCTTTGTGTAGGATTAATGGTAGATCTCCATTGATTTTTATATTTATATGTACGTATGTAGCCGCAATGCAGCTGTATTATCGATGCAGTACGATGGGATGGCTCGACCGGACCACGCTCACACGGAATACCAGCGTGAAACAGCAATTTAATACCGATTTGTTATTTAGTTAAGTAACGATTGAAGACCTTAATGATTTCTTATATTTACGCGAATACTACACATTGATTAAAACTACTTTTACGAATTTTATCGCGTTTAATTTTAATTATTTTTAATTCCCGACATTTCGATTGAATTATTTGATTGAGATTGATTGAAATTAATCGATTGAAGACCTTTTCACTGGAAGTGTCCAGATATTTACTACCCTCAGGGATGACTACGTATCTGTAGCTTTTTTCGTTCAAATATGGCTGCAAGTCTTCATGGGATGCAGAGGCAACTTACTTTCAGATGGACCGGTAACTTATTGTCACTATATTTAAAAAATGTTTATGTTTGTTTCGATTACCTTGTATCGGATTATTATAATCCTTTTTATAGTGAAAATTGACCATTTCATGGAACCAGGCTGTGTGTGATATAATTTTATAGTACAAAATAATAGCCTAGCGGCCTTTTGGTTAATGTACCTATACAACTTGTAAATAGACTGCACTACGTTGAGAATTCTATGTATTTCGGTTGGGACTTATAAATACAACAAATAAAATATAGATACAAGATAAAATATATGTTGAATATAATACTTAATAAGCATAAAACAAAGTAAAATAATAAATAAATATAACCCAACCAGACAGAAGCTCTCGGCAAGGCAGACCAAACGAAGAACACCACCTTCTGCCTGAGAAAAATAATACTTCAAGGAACTTCCACTGATAAGCATTACAACGTATAGATAGTTATGTAAACGTCTATTTTCTTTATAACTTACTTTAGTTATAGTTTAGTTATACATCTGTTGTCGCATCAGCTGTCATAAATGTCTATTTCGTATAACGATTTGCACCGTTACAACGTTGCATTTGCTTGCACGGACCGTATCGTGTTATTATTATCACATCTGATTTTGGTTTTTAGTAGATTTAGTTTATTTTCAAAACCATCGTCATCATCGAAATCTCAAATAGGTGTAAATTTGTAACATATTGCAAACAGTTAGCTGATAATATACATATAATCAGCTAATTGTTTACATAAAATGAACTTCTAAGCGACGCTTGATTAAATGAAAAAAGTAACTTTCGATAATCGTAAGTATTGTTATAATCTACATTGAATAAAAAAGTTTCTGTTTCCGTTTCAGACCAGCGAGTTTTAATTTAGTTTGTATCACAGAACTGAAACAGTTGTAGTGTTATCTGTTGTATGACCTGAGTATTCTTAAGTTAGAAATAGTAATGATAACGTTACCCGTTGTACGATAACAGTAAATGTACACTGAAGTATTTTCTTTTCTCTAATTCACTTGTCCAATAGATTCTTTCTAGATGCTCATCGATCATTATTATCTATTCTCTAACGGTATTATAAAGAAAATTGCTCACTTTCAAATTATTTTATAATTTTAGTCAACATATCTAGCCGTAACTTTGTCACACCTTAGAGTTCTGAACGTAAAAATATGCAGACCATCCTTCTTGGAATAAAATGTTTTCAACTCAAGTGTTTTAAATAAAACTTGAATAAATGTAAGCGCCTTATTATTGCACCAACTTTTTACTGTCACGGAGCTTAACTTAAGAAGCAGCTGCTATTTTGGCAGAAAGAAAGACGGAAAATAATTTTAAAATATGTTGCAAGTCCACTACAGAATACCACTATCAAAAATTGTGACTAAGTTTCTTGCTTCTATCACCGTACAGCATCAATAGATAATCAATGCATCTAATAATTTTCTTTGTTTAGATCTTAGGTGAATTTGTTTATTTTTTTTAAATAAAATTCATAAAAACACATCGTGATGGCTTGCAAAGAAAACCATAATGAAGTGTGACAGATACGTTCGGAGAGTGCTGTGTTATCCTTTTTTAGAAAGGCTTTGTGATGACATTTAAATGAGAGCGCCTTAATTAATTTTCACATTTTTATCGCATTTTTTAACTTATGTTTGAAATGCTGAATATACGAGTGCTTTGCAGAACTATGTTCACGAAGACGGTAATGTTTACATCTTTTATGGCCCTTTTTGTATCACATTATTTGACAACGTCCAAAGTTGTTTGTTTGGTGTAAAATGACAAAGATAATAAGTCCGTCCATTGTAAACTTTTTATTTTAAAAATAATGTATAAATGTATAAATAAATAAATATAGCATCTTCCGTTTTTATGATTCAATCTGCCACCAATCCAGTAAGCAGCGGTCTTTGTAGCCTTGCCTGTTACGTCTCTTCAGGTTATAAACTGTACAAAAGTAAAGACACGCACACCTGTTCAATACACGTGCTGTATTCGAACTTTAGAAATAAATTAAGAAATGCGCTTGAAACTGAGACGCTTTATCGAATACGGATAATATAAAAAATATATTTTTAATCAAGAAAATTCAGATTGTCAAAACTTGTTTTGTTTACCTAATTAGGAAGTTAGCTGAGTTCACCTTCTACGTTACAAACTTTTCAGTATGCGAGCCGCTTGTAATAAATTCGACTTGAAATTACGTGAAAGGTGCCCTGATTTAATACTGTTAACAACATCTGTATGCCTGAAAGGCAATATATTGATTATGTTTACTTTGCGCCGTATGTGCGGTGTTCATTAACAAGTAACTTGAATATGATTTATGAAATATGTATAAAGTGAATAGTGCGAAAAAGTAAAGTAACAACCAATATACTTACGTCTCATTCTTTGGCGCGGGCGTCCCTATTCCGAGGGAATTAGGACTAGGGAAGACTTTGCGGAGCTGCCCCAATGTGTATTAGCAGGCTTCACATATATGGGATAGCCGCGCTTTATAACTATGCCAAATTTTAGTCATCTTCGTGAAACACTGAAAAACCTTAATGACCGACTTAAAGACAGATAATCACCGAGGTTATCATTGTTCAGTGAAAGTGTTGTCCTCCCTCTATCGTACCGACCCAATCGCCGAGCAGCAGCAAAATGCAGTAAAGGAGCTCTACCAGGTATTAAGAGGATACCTTGAAAGTGAATCGTAGTTTTGGGGGCGTGGCTTATTCCTTTGTCGGCGAAGCTCACGGACGACTGAGGGAGTGTCAAAATGAAAGTGATGCAATGACTTTATAATACGCAAATTATGAGATAGCTGTATCGGGCACACATACGGAAATAAACTAAGTAAGTGCCAAACAACATTTTTATTTTTTTAACAAAACTACGTTACGGATTAAAAAAAAGGTTTATGAGAACTTAGGTGTGATTATTAACTATGCCTTAAAAATAATTCCACGAACTTATTCGTGAAATTATAGTGGTATCATGCAAAAATGTAACTAATTAGAGTCTAATTTGCAATTTTTTTCTAACGAGAAAATTTCATGATATCGAGTTTTCCTTTTATGCAATCCAAGGTCATATAGTCAAAAATCATATATCAAAATTTTGGTTTGTAATCTATAAAATTTTTAAAAAAAATGTGAAATAGAAAAACCACCAAATTTTCGAGGTATCACCTTAAGAGACTTTAAAGTAAGATGAATATTTTTTATTGTAAACTGCCCAAAAATGAATAGGCTGAATAATAATGGTCTTTTTATGGGATAGGATGACAAACTAGCACACAGTCCACTTGATGGTAAGTGGTTGCTGCGGCCCGTAGATATCTACATCTATCCTCGATTATAAATCAAAATGCAGATCCGTTGTCTTCAGTGAGGACTAAGATGGAATGCCCCGTTTCCAGTGAAAAGGGTCTCCGGTTTTCTACACTCACCATACGAAAGAGAGCAGCATTAAGCTACTATTTTACGATGGTATTATGTGAGAGCGCGGTCCTTCCTCGGTCGAGCCGATCCATTCGTGCTACAACTATACTACTAATATAACTGCAGCATGGCTCTTCCACCTATCAATTTTTAAATGAATTGGTAATAGTAATTAGTAATGATTCAAATGAAATTCTTTTAACGGTGAGTTCAACGTGTTTGGACTTCTATCCACAGGAAAATAAATTAGGATATAATTTAAATTTAATAATAAATAATTTGACATGTAATAATAATTTTAATTTGACATTTAATTATAACGATAAATTTTTCTTCATTGATATTAGTAATTTAACTAAGAAGTTCTCGACGAGAGATAGGATTTACCTATCAAAGTATGGTTTAAGACTGGTGTCAAATTCGCTATCTTATTATTTATGTTTTAACTCAGCCAATTTTTTCAACCTTAACACCTGCTTCTATTGAACAGAAACATCATTTTACGATTCAATTAGAATCAGTTCCAAGTTATTTCAATAAGAAATGATAAGACAAAAGATGTAATTTCAACAATATTGGAAATTTTTAGCAAACATAGTTTAAACAGCTTAGAATATAGCTCACCAGTACCTAACTGTTTAATTTTACAAAATAGTAATAATAAAAACTGTATAAGCATGTTGCATCGAAATATACAAGGTATGTTAGGCAAAGAATTAGAAATTGAATTATTTTTAAATAGTAATAGGTATTATGCGTATTTTATGTTTTACTGAAAATTGCTTGATAGTAGACACCCTTACTAGTGGCTCCTCAATTTAAGCTAATAAATCCATATCATGTAAATAACGTAAAAATATTGTGAGCCTCTCTGTTGAGCGAACTTTAATATGTTGAGCTTGAGCACTTCATTTTTGTCAGTGTTTACGGACTCCAATGTTCGGGGCACCTTGGAAAAAATTATGGAAGATATTTTAGTTAAGCTTAGTAAACAGAATAAGTCTCTTGTAGTATGCGGAGACCACAGAAATCTAAATATAGATAGAAGTCGTATAAGCGCGTGACCTTGTCACCGCACGTGTGACTCGTAGGCCAAAAGAGCACGAGGAGCGTTTGTTTCGGTCATCAGTACTGTTTCGGACGCAGAGACGAAAAAATGGTGTTTTGAAGCATTTCCAACTGCGGAAATTCCTCCACATCTTGCAAATTTTCAAATAAAGGTATAACATTTCATAAATAGGTACTTAGTGTTTTAAATAACGTTGTGTTTAATGAAATATACCTAAATAAAATTATCCACCTCCGGTATTACGATTGTCTCTGAAATTTTAATTGTTTTTACATTTCAATATCCACTGATTCCTAAGCTAGTTCATGTCTACGAGTGTGACAGCTAAAATCAGTGATGGATTTATAGTATGGGCAATAAACAAAATTGTTGCGTACGTAACTATCCTAGAACATGGCCGCAGGAGTCGAATGCGAGTCAGTTATGTGACACAACTATTTTGTATCGATAATTTTAACGAAACGGGAATTAAATGTGATTTTTCGTAAAATATTTATTAATATCTTTCTTTCTAAATATTTATTTTTTTCTTTCTAAATATTTTATATCGTTAACCGTTTACCGACGATTATCTGTCTGTTTGTACTTTTAAATTACTTGATAAAATTTTAATCAGTTATATTGTAAGGTTAAGTAATTATATTGTAAGGATAGTAGTTTTAATTCGATATGAAAAAGCCGGGAAACTGAAAAGTAGCAAACAACAGAAAGTCAGTTACAGATCTTTAAAACTCATAAAAAATGATAAATATGTCACCCATAAATATATTTATTCGTTTGCTGTTTGTGTTATGTTGTATTTATTTTATTTATATATCTGTTTATTTAATTCGATGCTTTTATTACAAGTTTCCAAAAGATCCGGTTATTAAAGATATGATATATTTATTCTTAACGTGTTATTATTTCCCCATTTTTCTAATTATAAAACGTCTAAAAGCTAAAGCTAAGACTAAAAGCGTCTATTACTGAGACAATTTAGTAAATTAGTTATATCTTGGTGTGAGACTCCTGGAAGATCTACGACGCTTAATAAAAAGTTATCAAAACGTGCGTTGGTCTGCCCTATGCCCAAGTGAGAGCGAGCGCGCAATGTCATTCGCTGTTTTTCGTACACTTTAATTATTGGACCGAGTGGCTCCGCCTCCTGAGATTTTGTGTTTTTATAAAATATTCCTTAACTCAATATTTTATAGATTAATCTTTGTTGCATGAATGCTAGAGATATTTGTAGGCGTAATTGTGTATTTAATGTTTGTCTATGTGTGAGAGCTACGACCTGGCGACACGCGTCCCGATATTAAAGGACAGTAGAAGGCATTTCTATTGTCTATTATTTAGGTTTCTGTGGGTGTAACTCAGGTACGCGTTGAAATAAAGTAATTGATATATCAAATGAAATTAATTTTTTATGAAATCTGATTTTGATTTGAAGACAAGAAGAAATATAGGAGAATATAAATTACTTATTTGAGTATTAACTTACGAGATTATTGTGGTAAATTACTCAAAAGTGATGTTATAGTACCTAATATTGTACTACTCTAGTCTTATTGGACCACTTTTTCATTTAAGAGGCTAATTTAATACATTATTATAAAGTTATTGCGGTACTCATTTTATTATTAAGAGAAGTATAACAGAAAAACAGGAAATTACAAGGTTTCTTCTTTAAAATTATCAGTTTTTCGTACGTTGCTTAAAATAACTGTTACTTGGTAGAAACAGTTCGTTTTCTCTACAAAAATGAGCTCGGAGCAAATTTTAGATAACTTATTTATTTATTTAGTAATAATCATTCTCCCGATGCATGTTTAGACCAAAACTCTGAGAGAAATGATTTGGGTCTAATTTGTAGATTTTATTGAATATCGACCTTCAAAAAAATATTTTTATCTCACAAATATGCTATACTTTAATAATTTAGACTACATAAAGACATGCAGGAAGTCGATGGATGCAGGTGGCTCAGGACCGTGTTTTGTGGCATACCTTGGAGGAGGCCTATGTACAGCAGTGGACTTGTGTAGGGCTGTAATGATGATGATGATGATAATGAATTATTACTTGTAGGGATCTCCCATGCAAAAAAGACTCGATCCAACATATTTCAGTTTCTGGAGGAGTCTTCTCTTAGGGGCTTTGTCGAAGGCCTTTTTGTAGTAGAGATAAATTACGTCAATAGGCTCTCTCTTGTTGAAGTGTTCGGTACATGATATTAGGCATATAATTAAATAAGAAATCTTGAAACGATGTGGACAAAAACCATGTTGCTGTATAGGGATAACTTTGTGCTTGGAGAGGAAGTTTCTAATATACTTGTCTATAACTTTCTTCATAACCTTGCAGACCATGCTGGTCACGCTGATGAATCTGTAATTGGATGGTTTCAGTTTGCTACTTTTTTAAATATGGGTGTCACCAATGCTGTTTTCCATAAGTCAAGTAAGATACTTGTCTTGTACGGTTTGCATAGTTATTAAATAGTGAGATGGGTTGAATTTCTTCAATATAGTTATTCATATGTTGTCTGGTCCCAGAGATGAATCTGTTTTCATTTCTGGAATAACTTGGTTCATATCGTCTCGTATGAACAGAATTTATCAATGGAATCCTCTACTCTAAGTGTCAGGTCTAATGTAGGCAGTCGGTCATACGGTTCTGTTTGGTTGAGGTTGGTTGTTTGGACTTTTGTATTTTGATTTAATAATCGGTTGTGTATGTTTTTGTAGTCTCTATAATGATGTACTAGACCAGTCAGCACATATCTGTTCCACAAGGCTATTTTGTTATTGATGAGGTTTTTAGCTTTGTTTCTAACCATGACCAATACCATGACCATGGTACATACAAGTTTATAGTTTGCATCAGTGCTCCATGAAGGGTTTCAAATTGTAATTTTACACACCTTCTGTTTGCCATTTTTTTAGGTAACACTGAATATTTTGTCAGGTTTTATGTTGCGTTTATTGGTAGCCAATAAGCAGGTATGATCACTTTTACCAATAGGGGCCTGGTGATCAATACTGGCTATGAGACCTCGGTTCGGATATAGAGATGTTTGACAGGAATTTGGGCGTGTAAGTCGTTTTATTTGATAGAGGTTTGGTCACCTATTATAACAATACTACGCATCGCATTAAAAGGTATTGCACCATTTTCGAGAAAATAAGAAAAAACTATTATAATCTAAAATGCGTAAAACATGGAAAAATACAAACTGTATCACTGTGAAAGCTGGATAGCATACAGCGTTTTGTGTGAGTGTGACAATGAAGTAAGACCATGTCAAAGACTAGTGTCACATTTTTATACTTCCTTGGTATTTTTATTTTTTTGTGGTCTATAAATTCTGTCAAGTCTCAAATTGCATGACATACTAATTTTTATCCATTCTATTGTTGGTGGCTCTTCTTACGTAAATGAGTGCTCTCCAATGTATTCTTGAAAATTTGTATGTTATTTAAATGTTAAAATTTATAGGTTAGGTCTATGGGATTTTCTCAAGAACATTGTATAATATATAATGATGGGAGAGGTATCAGAGGTTAGGGGATACTCCCCCCTCCTCATGCCAAACAATTCTACATTACAAAAAGGTTACATACATACATACATATAATCACGCCTCTTTCCCGTAGGGGTAGGCAGAGACCACTTCTTTCCACTTGCTACGA
>DWHP01007327.1:0-11002 GCA_018247895.1 Parnassius honrathi
ATTTTCTATTGTTGATCGAGAATGTTTCTACATTTTTTCACGATCATATTATGAGCATTATGAATCGTGCACTTTTGGATTTTACAAACCTTTTTATTGACGTTTGACATAAAATTATCGTAAAATTAGAAGTGATAGTAACAAAGGTTATTCGTGAAAACTTGTTTGTGTTTAAAATACTTTAAAAAATTGACGTATAACTTGAGCGCTTAAGGCATGCACATTTGGATTTACCGAATGTTTTATTTTACGAATACATTTATAAAATAAATCATAATTCAAGTATTTTACTGTAGTCATTTTGGCTAGCAGGGTAGTAAGTAAGTAGGTTGAAGCGTTCGTAGTGTATCTTATAGTAGGATTCTGACTGCTTGCCGCCTGCAAATCGGCCCACATTACTTTGCTCTTTATGAGCAAGTATTTTATTTTTAATCTATAAGTATTTGTACCCATGACGGAACGGAGAAGTTATATGCGTTTAGGGTGAGATTTTGTTTGTGTGTGTGCAAACGAAAGTTCCCATTTATCAAAACGGTTTGACCAATTTAAATAAGGTTTTCGGTAAAGGGCTTTATATGATTCATAGGCGATGGTTCGTAGATAGGTTTAATGCAATAAACATTTTTCGGTCGTTGAAATGAGCTTTAGCGCATTTTGCCCGGGACGGCTTGACCGACTTAGATGCGGTTTTTCTGAAGTGTTTGAGATTTTCTTTAGGTTTGATTATGAGCTGTGAAAAACCACTAGTGGGCCTGATGATGTAGCAAACGACATCATGGTGATCTCTGCGAAACCACATAGCTAATAGGCAGTGTTTGAGCTCTTTTGATAGTGTCTGGTAAATAGAGTCTGTACATGAACTACTGAAGGTCACGCAAGGGTACCCCTTTGGATGAACATAAAACGAGGCAATACGAGGATAAAACGCAGAGGTATAATTTTTGTAAGACAACAAGCACGTACAGAAGGATAGACAAATAGACAGACGTTAGAGCAATAACGTAGGAATGAAAAAAAGGTAATAATAAAAGCACTTCGGCTTCCGACATCTGACGGCTGTATCGGTAACTCTTTTTCTTAACTTTCCCTATAAACACTATAATATGCACGCACGCACGCTTTGTAACGTATCTCACCCAACATCAAAAATGTATAAAGATGACTATGGAAATGACATTGGCTTGACACGAAACATTCTAACCCGACGGTCACGCAGTCTTCGGGATGATGTAAAGTATATTTGGAGTCAAACCGTAACTGTCTTATAATATATAACTATGCGTAGTCTAAACTAGTATCAAAGAGTTTAAAAAATGCTTAAAAGCCTCTCGTCATCATCGATATTGGTGTAAAAAACCAACTACATCGAATAGAACTATTTTTTTAGTTTTATAGAATAAGAGTGACAAGCAAGCACACAGTCCAACTGATAGTAAGTGGATGCTGTGGCCCACAGACATTTATCAATTTTACAGCTTTCGTCGTTTTTATTTTTTGAGTACTTTTTAATTTACGCGAATATTATAAAATGAATAACTAAGTTAATAGATTAAGTTTATAGATTTTATGGCGTCCAATTTTAAGGCAATTTTTTTAACGATCAACAAGGATTCCAATTTTTGTATTTTCTTGTTACTGAATTAATGTTTTGTTCCGTGATGGCTAGGATGGATTATGTTGGGTTTGAATCGATTTAAAATCCAGTTTTACTTTTCATAGCCTTTCATACACGGTCGATATCCACAATCGCAAGTGCCCTTCAATCCAACACTAAAGGTTGGCATTTCCTTTGCACTGTACAGATGTGTTTTTTTTATTCATGTACATTACTTGATTTCCGCTATTTACAAGTTTCGATAGTAATCAGTAAAGGGATCACTATAATCACGCTCGTGTAATAAGAAAATAATAATAACAATTTCTCAAAAGAAGTCGCCATGAGAAAATAATATATTAGTTTTACAGTAAAACAGAAATCTGAAGCAAATTATTAATTTTAACTTTAAATTAGAAGTTTTTTCATATTCAAGTTCGTGAGGATATTATCAATAGAAAATTATCGGAAAGTTTAAAAATGTTAAGATAACTAATCAAGGGCGATATTGTCTTTCTTAATCAATTTAGCTAATGTAACTAGTGTAACGTACTATTCAAAAGAAGTAAACAAAGGAAAGTGTTAAACTAACGTACGTAACGTAATGTGTCTGATACTTGCTTTAACTAACAACTCAAGTTATAAAATCCAGCGACAACTGCAAGGGTTGCTTGAAGGTCAGGGAGGACATTTGAAGGCGCCGTAGCGTCTCTGAAGATTTATATTGAAACTACTTCAGGGTTGTCAACCCTTTGCACAATAGTTTATTGACGTATGTCCTGTATTTTATTTGAAAACTATAGCTGTTCCCCGCGACTTAGTCAATTCGTATTACCTTGTATATTCACTGCTAATTCGTATATGAATTTTCTATTTTGGAAAATAGGCTTCTTAAATATAGATAGGTATAACAAACAATTGCAAATTGGATGCTTCAGTATACGTACTACTGGATAAAAGTCCTTAATTCTGTCAATGTCAACCAATCAGGAAATGGGCGGCAGACTCCTTTTTATAACAACTAATTTAAAAAATAAACTACGGGAATTATTCCCCCTATAAAGCAATATATTGGGAAGGCCTATGTTCAGTAGTGGACTTTAAAAGATTTTAAGGGTACCGACATTGTTAATCACTTGTTGCCAAAATTCCGAAAATTTTTAAAATACATGCGTTTAAAATACATACATGTCATTCACTTTTGAGCCATTCCTTATTCAAAAAATAATAATAGCTGTTGTCTGTGATTGACAAGTTAAGTCATTCGACAGCCATCATCGCAAATTTAAAAATTCTCAGTAAGTAGGTCATTCGATGCTTGTGAACCTCATCGACTGAAAAGCTAAACTACTGACAACACTACCATTCCACTTGTTAACCTACATACATATAATATGTACATTTTGTCATGGTTGACGGTATATGTAGTAATTCTATACTCACTTAAGCAATAAATCATATGTAGCTTTTCTCTTCAATATCTTTCTTAATTTATAATACAAATTCTACCATCATCTTTATTATAGCCCTATAGAAATCACTGAATCTAGTTGGAGGCCGTCTCATACTTAGTCTACCGGTATGAGCCTGTTACTCGATAATCTTTGTTCCCCATCCGCTGTCGATTCCTTGAGCCATATGGCCGGCCTGTTGCCACTTCAGATTACTAACCTGCTGGGCTATGTCGGTAACTACTGCGGATATTCATTACAAAGTCTATCACGCAGAGAATCTACGAGCATAGCCATCTTCGTAGAACTGATGGCCGTAAACCTTGAGATTTATCATACGGACAGCCAGCAGCGGTACACAAACACTACTGCACATCTATACACCGAAAAGCAACTTGCCACCACTGAAGGGATTGTAGCCCCGCTCAAACGAAGGAATCAAAGGTTTTCGCATAGTCCAAAATACGCAACACAAAGTGGTAAATTGTCTATGATATTAAAGCCTTTTCGCAAACCTTAATCGGAAAGCTAAAAGTGTGGTGTTATATGATAAAAGCTAATGGAGCTATAAGATCTCTCTGCTACTTATAGCCGTTTCTTACGGCACCCTCAACAGAAAATATGGTGATGGCACCGTTGCAACAAATAGAATCTTTGTCGAACTCACTAATTACAAGGACTTCAAAACGTTTTTCTACTTATGGATTGTTAATTTGCGTTGTAACTTTTCAACTAATATCAGAAAACAAATGATTCAGATCTTAATATAAGTCTCGAAAATAAATTTATTCAAAAAATATTTAAAATGGTTTTCTTTCCACTATAGAATCAAAAGCGTTATTATTTATTCTATGAGTCAGTTTTATCTATTGTGTATCCATTATTCAAATAAATCATTAGTTGAAGTGTAATGTTAAATATCTTTATAATTTACTTTTTTAAACTTGCATGGTGATTGCCAAGTGTAGTGGTACATGGAAGAAGAAATAGGAAATAAAGATAAACAGTGGGCTTATTAAAAGATGGTGTGACTATTTTCTTTTTCGATAGTTCGTCTGTTAAAAATAAATTGACAATGTTCGTTAGCTTGTTAAGATTGAAATACGTTACAATATGGCATTCACCCAAATTCGTTTGGTTCTCGTAATATGTCATTAAGCATATCAAATTCAGAGTGGACAAAACATTTCGTACATTAATTTTTCGTCCATCAAATGAAATCGGATATGTCTACAAAAGTTTTATTAGTCAATAATAAGGTTCAAATTTGCGTAAAATGTTGCTTTAAGTTTGAACTCTCAATTGAAATGTTGTTGATGGCAATAATCACGGGTCGGCGTGCGCCGGGCCGTTCGGCGTTCAGTGATGGCTACAAGTGCCAAACGATTGTTACGTTTCATCAAAACGGGTCACGTATCACGTTATAACTTACAACACACTCGTTTTTGCTAAAATTAAATGACATTGTACTCGTCTCTTTCCACATTTTGATTAATGTAGAATATCCGTTGGATAAAATTCTTAGTCTTTCACCCAGAGGGGTAGGCAGAGACTACATGTGTCCATTTGGCACAATCCTGAAACACCTCTCTCGCCTCCTCCACATCCATATACCTACGCATAAATGCTCGTCGGTTAAGGGTACTCTTAATTTGGCCCATTTTCAATATATCGCCAATTTGGTCGATAAACTTTCCCTTATTAACCTTAGGAACATATATATAAAAAATAATAAGAAAATAGTTAAAGGTTCCACAGATAGCTTAGTGATAAATAAATCGGCCATTTTATCAATAGTATATTTAGTTGTGATTCTTCTTCGTCATTTCATCAATCAAAGGTAATCAGCACTAAACCATTTATTCAGTAAATAACTAGACGTTAGTTGTAGCATGTACACAGGTATATCCTAAATGGAAAGAAACAAGTCGTCATACTAATTAGGTAAGTAAAACTGCCACGATAAGTAAGGATCGCTATTATTCAGTTTTGATCACTATATACTATAGAAAAGTACTGAGGTACAATGAATTCTAATGTATTTTTTTTGTGCGAGCAGCTAAGCAAGTCTAGCAAGAACAGTATATTTGCAACTAGTATAATCAAATGATATCAGTATATTCGCTAGCTTCAATAAATTGAAGGAGTTGCTTGAATATTGTCATTTCCTCTGGACTAAGTTAGTAGTTACGTAAATGAATGCTAGTGTTAGGGAGCGCATTCCGTTAGGACGAGCAAAGGTTTTTTTTTAGCTTGGGAAAGTAATTCACACATCCTTGAGCTACTTAGCCCTAAGATATTCATATGCTTTTTAAATGGCATTGTCCAGTTAGGGCTCTTGCCAAAGTACGCAGATTGTCTTAACCATAGTGATTCCTGGTGAAGCCTGGTGTTTAAGTGATTTTTTTATGTTAAAATGTTTCAAGAGTTATTCGGGCCAGGCTTTTAGAGACTACAAAATGGCTCTGACATATTGTGTACTCTGTGATGGTGCGAGCTAGGTACCTCTCGTGCAAGCTTGTCGGACTTTCCATTGCTTAAAATATCAATCTATCTCAAGACGATCTTGTTGCATCCCAGAGCGTTTAAACGATTTACGCAATCTTCCACCAGCTCTAAGGATTGTGGAGATTTGCTTGTAGGACACTCGTCCTAGCCTCTGGGTCAGCAGTTACGGGTGTGTGTGCGCATGTTGAGTATGGAGTTCTCTGTTAGCGACTTCGACCCCTGCCGCATTTTTCCCTTTGCTGCCACTACATCCTCCTCCCCTAATTTGGTTGATATCAGTGAAGGTTTTCGACCCGGGGTGAGGTTACCACGTGGGGTCTCAGATACGTTAACATACACCGACATTTGATTGTCTCGCTGCAATACCGCAAATTTGAATACTGTACGAAAAAAATGTTTGTGTCTACGAACAATTGTTCTGTGTTTGAAATGTTTGTTGAGGTGCAATCTGTAAATGTAAAACACCTTCACGATACACGAGATAATCCTTCTTTGGTTGTAACGTTTTTAGGGATACCTTAAAATAAATTGATTTGTTATTGTGAAGTTACATTTCACAAGTCTACTGTTGAACAAATGACTCCCCATAAGAATGCCGCAAAGCACGGTTCCGAGCCACCTGCACTCATCGACTTCTGCATGTTTTACCAGGTCTTCACTCTATGTAGTTACGTTTTATTACAAAAAAATATTAGGACGCATGCAATTAAGACCTTCTAAAACTATTTGGAAGCTGTTGTCGAAAGCACTCAGGAAAACACATCATCACTATGTCACTGCCTAAGAAAATTAGTAGTAAGTAGACGGTGACTATGTGACGTTAAAAACTAATCATGTATTATTTTGAAAATGTTTAACATCTTATTTTCGATCTTGCTTATTTCTTGACCAGATTTAGATCATTCACTATTGGGGACATGGAGACAATAACTAATATACTACTTATAAGTGCAAGTTGTGTGGTCCACATTGAGTAAACTTATTTTATATAAACTTACAGAAGATTCCTACCAAGGATGATACGCGAGGCTATTGAAATTCAACAAAAACATCCTAATTTCAATAGAGAAGATGGATGGGTGCTACCATCTACTTGGGATCCTATAATTAACAAAATTGCCCTAAAACCCTCTCAGAAATGATGAGAGGCCTGTGCCCAGCAGTGGGACGTATATATAGGCTGTAACTTTACTTTTTATAGTCTTTTATTAATAATAATATTCCCTTTGTTATGTAATTAAAATTCAGATGCATTGTCACCACTGAAGACTAAGATTTAATGCCTCGTTTCGAGTGAAATGGGGGTCTGGTTCTCTACACTCATCATACGAAACACAGCAGCGTCAAGCTGCTATTTTACGCCGGTATTCTGTGAGAACGTGGTCCTTCCCCGGTCGGGCCGACTCCTTCGTGCTACAACCATAATATAGCTGCAGCGTGGCTCTACCACTGTAGAATATGTTGTGCCCTACGGCCAGGGACGGTATAATGCTAAAATAAACCCACACAAACAACGTTACGGGGCCTATATCAGTTGCCAGCACTTAGAAGTCAATGGTTCATTAACACTTTTAAGTAAAATAAAAAAAAATAGGTAGGTACTTTAGGTACTTTTGAGTAAAATATTATAAATAAAGTAATTTTAATTATCTTCTCCGTTTTAAGGAGCATCGTTGCTAATTAATTACATCAAAATTTTAATTTAGTTAATCTTAATCGTTCAACTATACACTACACACTACACTACAGTACAGCGCGTCTCAAGTTCACGGGTGAACAACTGAACAAAGGTCTTCTCCACAGAATGCCATAAAGTACGGTTCTGAGTCACCTGTATCCATCGATTATCTACGTGTTTCATCAGGTCGTCTTGTCATCTATTGGGGAGTCTCCCAACACTGCGCTTTACTTTTTATCCTCCATCTTTCGGATAACAGTTAATTAAAAAAATGCGGTTTCCTGGCGTGGCTTCTACGGAATATACTCCCTGTATGAAAGTTACAAATGATAAACGGACAACTAAACTTGGAGTAAATTGTGAAGGTTCAAGTGTCGAATCTCGTTTCCATTGATCGGTGGGCGGGCGGCGGCGGGCGGCGCGCCCACGTGCTCGCTCAAGCCGGGAATAGACAGTTTGCCCCAAACTACGGTTCCGCTCACATCTGTCTAAGTTTGCTCATTTTACATTACATTTTTAAATAAAGTGCACTTAATTTACACAAATAATAAATCTTGGTGATATAAAAAGAGTCTTTTAAATTTAATATAAAATTTATTTTTATGTGTTTTGAAATATTTTATTACAAAGTGTTTACGAAAGCAATATTGTGATAGGTGCTGTCATTAAGCAAACGTGTTGTAAAGGTGTTAATAAAACAATAACAATTGTGTGGTGCGTATCGGTTGCCGGTTTCGACGTTACGTACGCAAGGATTGCTACTTGGGCACGAAATACGATATTTAATTAGAATACTGTAGACAGTTGGCCCGTGGTACTGAAGTCCGGCGCCGGCGCCGCCGCGTGAAGGTGTGGCAAGCGCATGTGCGATGCGATGCGCGACAAAATTGCTGCGCTCCTGCAAGGCTCGGTGCGAGCACCCGCGCATACCGACACCAAGAATAAACTGCAGAGTGCCGCCCTTACACCTGTCCTTGACTTCTCTGATGAAGGTTTTTATGGTTATATATTTTATTAAAACAATGTCATTGGAATATAAATTACATAGATCGGTAAATTGAAGTAGCAGTAGGCCGGCCATATAAATCTAAGAATCCACAACCGATGGGGAAGAAAGATTCTCGAGCGAGAGGCTTCGTACTAGAAAGCGTATTATGTGAGGACCCCCTACCCCTACTGGATGGTAGTGACGACCGGATGAATCGCGCAAGTACACGGTAGCTGCAGGTGGCTCAGAACCGTAAAGTAAACTATGACAATCTATGGGGGAGAACTAATAAATACCAAACAAATATGTAAGCTTGTGAAAAAATTAAGCATAACTAAATATTCTTATTTTCAGCATAGTTTAGCTCACGCTAATAATAATTAATATTTGTTACATTGCTTAAAAACCAATTTCATGGACTTGTTTTACAAATAACTAGATAATTTCACGATCTATATTGTGATGGAATATAAAATAAAGAACGTGTTGAATGTTAAAGTATATTATCGCATCTAGACATAAAACAACATACATGTTAATAAATGTTATATTAGTCGCTATCAAAGGAGCGAGATGTCTAGTACAGTCGCTAATTCATTCATGTCAAGCGTTATCTTTACATGGCAAATCTTTCCTACAAAGGGGGGAGACTCATATGCAGCAATGTGGGAGAAATGAAAGTGAACTAAGAGGGTTGTAAAGGTTTTTAAATAGCGATTCGCTAAGAATGCTTGTTTACTATGTTACTCCTGCACTTAAGACCCTCTTTTTATTTTCTCTGTCATAAATTATAATTTCGTTCTCTCTATCTTTTCTAATGTGTTTCAACAACATAAGTTCCAGAGCTTCTGATTTCATTGATTTCTTTTGATAGTATACTTCTCACTGTAAGAAAAGAAAAGACTTTTTACTAAGAAATGTAAGCACATTCACTTTTTTATGTACCTAAATTCATATGTACTAAAATTTGCCAGTTCGCAAAATGAGAAGTTTCTTAACAGCCTTTTGTGTCCACGTGTGCCTCCACCTTAACATTTTAAATAATAAATATAAAATTCTGGTGAAAAAAGTCAGCAATATAGCCTTTACTTAATACTTTCGATTAAAACTGTAACGAACACGGAGATAATCTGCGCAGCGGAACATAACCTACTCGTGTCCCAACTAATTATGCTTAAAGATAACCCTTCCCTAGATTTTGAATTTTCCGAAATAACATTTTTAGAAAGGTTAACTTTCTTTTCTGTTCTGAAATGTTAAATGAAAATAAAATTTATTTCTCTTCTATTTTAGAGCAATGATCATTAATGCATGAAAACGATGACAAATGTTAAAGTTAAAAGTTACAGCCTGTATACGTCCCACAGCTGGGTAAAGGCCTCCTCACATTTCTAAGAGGTTTTAGGGCAAGGAAATGTCCGCCACGCTGCTCCAATGCGTGTTGCCGCACATCACTTGTCTTTGAAACATTTTTTTCTTATTTCTCAGACGTGCAAGTTTCCTCACGATGTTTTTCTTCACCGAGCAAATCGTAAATCTGCACTTAAAATTGCAATTAACAAGTCCATAGGTGCTGGAGGGATCGAACCCGGGTTGCTCGCGTGCTGTGAAATTTGCAGCGAGCGCTAACCATCTGAGCTCAACGGCTCTATGACAGATTAGATGTAAGAAAATAATTACAAGACAATCTGTGTTGATAAATATTAACGTAAACTGACAAATTAAATATCAATCATCACTTATTTCGTCATGCATTCAGTGGACCTATTTTATGATTACAGTGAGACCGGCAAATTTGGATGCCATCCAGATGCCTTGAGCGCCCTTAATTAATGTTAAATCTCAACGTTAACCTTAGAACTACTGGTTGTTCTTTATAACGTTAAGCTATTTTTAATTTTAAATAAACGTTTCGTGATAAACAAGAAACCGTAGGTACATTAGTACGAAACGTATTGTATTGAACTCATATTGTATAATAAAGTAGTTAACAAAAATCTAAATAAACAAGGACAATGGTGAACACCACAAAAATAGTAATAATATCTTATTATTACGATTTCTGTAGTGAACACACTAATTTAAAAAAAAACACCGACTGCGTAAAAAAGTTTACTTAACGGAGAACTCTTTAAAAAACTTTAAATCCTTTAAAATCTTTTATACCCTATGTCACTTCAACAAATAGGACGAATCTAACGTTATGTTATATTACATTTATATAAACAACGCGTAACAAATATCGGAATCAGTATTCAAGCGTATATTCTTTCTACGCAGTGATTCTGATAACGCAGTTAACGGGATCCTTAGGGTTTTTGTTACACGTTTTACATGTATATATGTACATATATATATACATACATAAGGAATGCTAAATAAAAATATATAATAAGACTTAACTCACGTATACACATACTGCCTGCCTGCATATTTCATCAGGTCTTCAACCCTTTTTAAGGTGCTTTGCCATTAGAAAACCTCGTTTCAATTGTTTAATGCCGAGGAAAGTCCTCTTCATTGCTTGCTGAGCTACTTTTGAGCTTTCGCATACAGGTAGAGGTGAAAGACCACGTTCGTAACTACGTTCACTTTCGTAAATTATTTCTTATCACTAGCAACATGCATTTTACTATCTAATGTTGAATATTTGCTTTTCAGCTGTAACAAAGGCCATGATTCTTAATAAAATATTCTATACGTGGTCAATTTTGTTTTCAGGTTTTGAGGTATACCTGACGAGAAGATGTGTCGTAATTTCCCGAACGCTGCCCAGCCGAGTT
>DWHP01007328.1:0-11001 GCA_018247895.1 Parnassius honrathi
TGTATGTATTTTTAGAAATTATAATTTGGTCAATGCATGATTTACTGTTTTGGGTCTCACGTGTAGGGGTTTCTATAAGACAGCGCAACCCGAATGATTTTAAAAGATTGATAAGTCTACGAGATATTTTTGTATCCTTTGTGATGTCTATATTTATATCGCCCGCTATGATATTTTTTTTATTATGAGCATGTTTGGATAAGTGGTTTAGTAAAGCTTGTATTTGAACGAAAAATGTTTCTACTTCCCTCTCACAGCGATAGATGGCCACAATCAATAAGTTTGATTCAGTAATCTCCAACGCACACAATTCCACGATAAATTCTACTGTGAATAATTGAATGTCTAAACGTTCTTTAGTTTTCATGTTTTCTCTAACAAAGATACCAACCCCACCGTGTATATGTTTTTGCCGCAAATACTTCGCACGTAGTTCGTAGCCCTCTAATGTGTAAAAATGATAGTTAATAGGTAATAACCAATGTTCACTTACGATTAATATATCTATATTAACTTCCATTAACAATAAATTTAAGTCGTCAATTTTGTTAGAAAGACATTGAATGTTTTGACACATAATTTTATAGCATTTAGGGGCGAAAGGAAGACTTCTCTGTATCAATTTTATTTTCTTGTAACGTTATTATTGTTAGATCAGAGATATCTTCTATTCGTCGATTTTCACTCAATGTTACATCATCAAATGTTCTTATAAATTCGTTTATGTCATGCAAAATTGTCTTTAATCCGCGTTTATTTAATTTTCCATTATATCCTGAGAACATATAAGTAGAATAGTCTAAATTTTTGTTGGAGACTAAAATGTAACAGTATTCAAAATTAATATTATCATAGTATAAAAGGTTATTAAAGGTTTCAATTCGTCTATTATAAATATTAGAGTGGTAACAAAATTTAAAAGTAGGCAGACATATCAAAATGTTTGTGTGCTGAACGGTCAAAAGAGTCTTCCTTATATTCATAACTAAATCATTATAATTTTTGGAAACATCAAAATCAGTTTCACCTACAATTAAAATACAAAAATCATTAAGGGTGTAATTCTCAAGTTTTGTTTGTAGACCACTTAACAGTTGGTTAATACCACCTCCTGTTATGCGGTAGTGGCAGACGTTTTGCGTTTCGAAGTGGTTTCTCATTGTAGTCGCCATTTTATTGCTACGAATGCTGCTAATGATGCATAGTTTCCTTTTCGGTGGATATTCGCAAGTTTCTTCACTAGTCTTAATTTTTGAGGTTAGGGATTCGACATAAAAGCGGTTTCTATCATTTACATATTTTTCAGGTTGAGTAGCAGGCAGTGTTTCTTTAAGCTTTATTCGTTCAACACATTCAAAACTATGACGTGTATCTGACTTAAAACTTTTCCTGTTTTGTTTTTTGGGTTTACTTAAAGGTGTTGAGTTATAGGAATTATTGGCTGTTTTTCCGTCAGTGTTTGGTAGTAAACTACAAATATTTTTTTTAAATATATTTTAGGTACTAAATTATAAGCGGTGGAATAATGAATGTCCAAATTAAATATATTATAACCCAGTAGCACTATAAGTCTATGATTATAGTAATCTATAACTAAACGTATGAAAATTGGCACAGATGCCCTAAATTAATATATAATAATGTCAGTTTTACACTTTCTCTATACGAAAAAGTTACCTTTAGAAATTCAATATGAAAGGTACGTGAGGGTAATATGGTCACCTTAAGTTTTGCCACCCTGTAAAACCACAACTAGGTGGAGAACAGAGACAAAAACACAAAGTCGTATACTATAATCTAACTATACAGAAACTATAATATAACTAATATATTAACAAAAAATAGCAAACAAGGTCTGGCAATAATTAGAAACACTTCGAAAAATCAACCTGTAAAAAACTAACGACATTACTCAATACTAAAATCCAAAAATCATTAAATTAAAATATTTACTTTAATGTCAACCGTCAAAATGGCGTCGATGAAGCAGACTTTTGATCCTTTAATATTTTAATAGCTGATGAATAGCTATCATCACAGAGTCATCTATGCAAACAAGGCTGTAGTTTTTGAGTCATAAGGAAGTGACCATATTAACCGGATGACCATATTACCCTCACGTACCAAACTAGTTTTAATTTTAATATTTATCTATTCTGAATTTAAAACAATAAAAAAACAATACATTGAACTGCCATTACAATGCCAAAATCTAACAAATAATCAAAGTTTTTGTCATAAAACATTACACGGATGACAACAAATCGAGGCTTCTCCGTTTCTAGATGACGTTACCGCAATCGGCATCCAATGAAGCGTAAATAGAAAACAATAATCTTCCTCTTCCTCATCGCGTTCATTATATTAAATGTGTTTTTTTTTAAAGTAAAAAGTTCTTATTCGAAGGGAAATAACGCTCAGTAAAATCTATGGTCGATTTCCGCTGTTTCCTATTTAAGTATAAAGGCAGTGATTTTCGTGAGTATCGTATTGTTACCGCTACAGCCTAACAAGTCCACTGTTAAAGATACTCCTCCCCCACACGGACGGACTGACAACCGCAGTTTTTTTTTATTTTAGGTGTTATTAGGAAGATGCTGCTTTAGGATCCGAGCTTAGGTTTGTTTTCCTACGTCGCTTCTGACGATCCCCACTGCACGATATGTGTTAGTGGATATTCTTACACCGCCAATAAATGGACACCATCGTCGTGAGCAAAGACGTGTTTCGTAAGGTGATTGTAGAGAACCGGAGACCCTTTTTACTGGATTTTTTTGGCATTCTGTCTTAGTCTTCACGGGTGACAAAGCGTCTGCATTTTGATTCGTAATCGAGGATAGATGTAGATGTTTATGGGTCACAGGCTTTGAGTATTCAACCAACTTTAACTTACCATCAGGTGGACTGTATGATCGTTTGTCACCCTATCCTATAAAAAAAATTAAAGTCTCCTCTGCTGAACATAGGCTCCTCCGATAGATTGCTTCATAGGGTGTATTTTGCCATGGTTGCCACGCTTGACAAGTAGCTTGGCAACCGCTGTTTTTTTTAAAAGTTTTAGTTCTTATTAGGAAAAAGCTGCTGCCCATCTCCAGGTTTGTTTCCCTATGTCGCTCTTACGACCCCCACGGAATGATATGAGGTAGTAGATATTCTTACATCACCACTACACGCTCAGACATTGATTACACTTTTTATTATACATAAATTTATGTCTTCTATAATTTCATAATACGGTTTATTAAGTTCAATTCTGAACAGATCTACCTATCTACCTCTATATCTGAGTAGGGACCCCATAGATAATGTCATAAGAGGGATATTTGCCATAGTAGCCGCGCTTGACAGGCTAGTTGACAGATTAAAAACAATTACATATATCAAAAATATATGATTAAAATACATATCAACATTTTGCATGTTTTACTCCAACCACGGGAAAGGGTTATACGAATTGTCGTTAGAAATTTAGATGACAGTAATCATTTTTTTAACTGGAAGCGCTGCATATTTCAAGCTTTTTTTAAATAACTTTTGGAAAGAAAATAGTCCCAAGGTTAGCCTTACAATTTTTTTAAATTTTAACCATATTGTATAGGAGAATTGGCCACCGGAATGTTGATCTAAGATGGACATGTAAAGGCGTTTTGTATAGCTTTATTATTAGAGTACACATAAGCATAACGTGCTTGTGTATACTCTACGGTTCTATTGAACACGGCCTGGGTTTCTCAAGTGCACGACGAAGCGCGTATTTTGCGTGTTTCATTCATTCTTTCATTCATTATACAGTCCTTCACAAGTCCACTGGTGAACATAGGCCTCTTCCAAGGATCGCCAAAAAGGACGGTCCTGAGCCATTTGCATCCATTGACTGCTTGCGTGTCTTACCAGCTCGTCACTCCATCTAGGCGGAGCCGCTTTATACTTCGCCTACCGGTATGAGGCTGCTACTCGAGAACCTTTCTTTCCCACCGGTTGTCGGTTCTGCGAGCTATATGGCCGGTCTACTGCCACTTCAGCTTACAAATCCGTATTTTGCGTGTAGGCGGTAATAAATGTTATTCAAGCCATCCTAGCTATTCCTGGTATTCTATTATGTTGATTAAGATTACTGATGCAACGGGAATGTCATAACGGAAGCAGTAACAGAAACAGAACTCAAAAGTAAATTTTAGCGGAAACATGAACGGAAACGGATGCAGAAGCGGAAATGTAAATACTATGCAAAAAGTACAATTTATGACAAATATAACTTTTTAATAAATTTACATTTAAAATTAAGTAGCGGTTAGTTATATTTTATGACATAGAAATCTTTTTCGGTGTTCTTCATGTACAAAAATAACTTCGCTAAATAATTGCTCTCTGGTGACACTGCTTTAACTGTTAAATATTGACGAACTAACAGCAAAAGATTACGATATTTGTGTGCATTTCATTTCCACCACATACTCCTGAAGGTGGATTACGTCTTTAAAAGAGATTTTCTCTCTTGTTACTGGTACAACATTAATTGTAACATTTGTAATGATGAATCCATCACTGATGTTGACGTAGGTTGGACTTCTTTCTCAATTTGAGGTCGGTCGGGACCTTTGGTGAAATGTATACCGTCATCAAAGTTCCGATCAAATGTCTGTTATACAAATTGCGGAAACAAGCAGAAACGGATGTCAAACAGCGTGCAGAACTCCCGCAATTGCAGATGCAGAAACAGATGTCCGTTGCATCACTGATTAAGGTCTCGGGGATTGATCCCGGCAAGCCTAAGTACTTAGTCCTGTAGCTGAGCACCCAAGTAGGGTGTGAGCCACCATTTTTCCGCGGACTCTTATGCAAGTAATTGTTCCGGGTCTGAATGTTTGTCCTTGTTTGTTTGTTGTTTGTTGAATTTGTGTTTGTAAACCATACGATACAGGAGACAACCCCATTTTGGGGGGTAACGTTTTAAAAAAAATATAGCAAAACGATGTTTATTGAAAAGCTCATATGTAATTATAACGCTTCTAATAGCCCGAATTTAAGTTTAGCTTAAACGATGTAGTGTTTTGGACATGCGGCTACTGACGATAGGTAATGCTTCTCTAGCTTGCCACGATTTCATATGGTTAATCCACAATTGCGATTATAGGTACTTAGTTACTTGGTGAAACATCGCATCTTAGGTCTTACAAACTCGAACGAAGTGGAATTATTGGTACTGGTGCACCTGCACTGCGTGCTAAGTCGCCGCGAGCTAAATCATCTGCAGCATCTTTGCCTTTGAAGCCACTATGGAATTTTATCAATTAAATATAATGTTGATAACTTCTTTAGCCCAGAGTTCACGGCATTGCTAGTCAGAGCCTGTTAAACCGCCTAAAAGTTGCACCTTGTATAGTTGCTAGCTGTGTGTCAGCATGAAATACTATCCCGCTCTGCAGTGCACGTAGTTTTTTAGAGGTTTTTAGAGTCCAATTTAGCCGTACCTTCCTAAGCGTTTCCTTCGGCCGTTACTTAATTGAAAGTGTGTTCAGTTAAAATTATATTAATTTCTATTGGATTATGCCGTATTATCAAATTCTAAAGTATTTAGAATTTGAGAATACGACATAATCCAAAACATAAATGGGGAGAAGCAATTTTGCGGATATAATTTTTGCTATTCTTTTATTGAAGGCGTTTTAGCTTTTGAATTTAATTATTCCAAAATTATTTTATTCTTCTTACTTTTAACTTTTTTTCCATTTTATTATTCAAACAGAAAAACACTAAAAGATAAAATTGATTTTTCTAATTCTAATTGGTAAAGACTATAGGCAACAATAGACTGATTATTTGCTGATTATGAAGAGTCAGAAATATAAATTTTAACAATTCACTGAATTTACTTTCGAGTTAGTTTAAATAATTTAATTATTTCCACGCTTCGTGAGTTGACGACGGAACTTGACCCCATTTGCCACAAGCTACCACTTAACCTTCGGACTGTCCAACCATCCAACTAAAGGCTGTCTAGCCAAAGGTCAAATTACACTTTGAATAAAAGAGCCCTTCATTAAAACGTATACTACCCGGTGACCATTTAAATTACGTTATATGAATATATGATTGAAGCAGGAAAAATGTGAGAAATAATTGTGTAATACTCATCTGATAAATCGATCGAAAATAAATCGAATGTTATATATATTATGCGAATGCGAATCGAATGACTTTGAAATTGTCCAATTCGTGATAAGCTTTTCGTATTGTATATATACTTGATAAGGATTTTTTCTTTAAGAGGACTGGATTTAGAAAATTTGACTTTGGCTTAGATAATCATAATGTGTTTCTTTTCTTAGTAATTCGTTTGACAACACTATCGTTTGGGATTGCCAACTTTTTTATCAAATAAGGTGGGTGGACCATGAAAGGCCACGCTCCTTCGAAGACCAATTATTAAAATTTCGTAGTTATTGCCATGTGATGACAAATTCCTACTACTTACACAAACACCCATCGAAATGAAAATCACAGACGCGGCGACGAATCGCTCGCCACTATTTTGGCAGTACGATCCCTCGCTTCTTTGATTTCGGGAATGGACGACGTTAAACTAAGGTGGGTATACCATGGAAGGCCACTCTAACAAATAAACATTTATTATTCGTTTATTTACTGGATAAATGAAACTAACTAATATTTAAGTAATACTTTGTTTTATTACGTAACATAATATAAGCCACTTCTTTTTATTGTAGGTTTAATCGCTATTTATTAAACTTTAGTGTTAAATGACTGATTTACTATAATGGCCTTCTAAGACGTCTTGTTCCTATCAAGGCCATTTGGAAGATTTCAATGAAACTTAAGTTCAATCACTATCGATTAAATCTGCGATTTAAAAAAGTGGTTTATATGTTAAGTAATAAAACAAAGTATTACTTAAATATTTGTAAGTTTCATTTGTCCAGTAAATAAAAAAATAACAGCCGTTTATTTGTTAGAGTTGCCTTCAATGGTACACCCACCATATTGTATTTCCGATTTTCAATTATTAGGAGTCGTGGTAGCTCAGATGGTTAGCGCTCGCTGTAAAGTCACATTACGCGAGCAACCCGAGCTCTATCCCTGCCGGCACCAATGAAATTGTTAATTACAATTTTAAGTGCTGATTTACCTCGTTTTCGGCGGTAAAGGAAAACGTAGTGAGGAAACCTGCGTGTCTGAGTAATAAAAAAAAAATCGAAGACATACGAAGTTCGCTAACACGCATTAGGGCAGCGCGGCGGACTCTTCCTTGCCCTAAAACCCTCAAATGAAAATAAATGAGGGGAGGTTTGTGCCCAGCAGCGAGACGTATATAGGCTGTAACTATTGTATTTTCGAGGCTATTATTTGTAAAATATAGTAGAATGCAAAGAAATAAGAAAAGCATATATTGTGTTTCAAATCTTTATCATAAAAGGAATATTTTTGCTTCCTTACGGTTTTGTTATTTAGCAGTCTCACGCCAGAAAGATATATTATTTTAAAAGTATAATAGTCTCTCCCTAATACAGTAAAATAGACATAATCCTACCCTACATATTTATTTATCTATGGTCCTACCTATTTCTACTGCCAACCAGCAGAAAGTCCATTCTACTGTTTTGATTTAACAGATGTACAGAGCCAGTACAATCACAGACTGTAAGTATAACTTAGCCATTAGTAGTGACCACTCAAACTGTAGCTTTTTTTTAATTTTCTGCCCGGTCCATGGGCTACAGCCACAGATTATCAAGTAATAAGTCAGGTTTTTATTTTTAATCTTTTTGTCACTTATGAGTATTAAGATGGAATACCTTACACTAAAGCCTTCAGACGGGAACATAGCAGTGCAAACGCTGCTATTTAGCGGCATAAAATATAAGGGTGACCAACAAGTATGAAATTCACCCGATGTAAAGAGGATTATGGCCCATAGACACCCACATCGACGAATCATATGATTTGATGAACCTTCATGCGCGTCACCCTCGAGCACCAAGATGGAATACGCATTGCCAGTAAAAATGGTATGAAAGATCTCATCACTCATTATACTACGCAGTTATTATGCTGTTACTTCTACGAGTATTCTACTCTGTGCGAGTGTGGTTCGTCCCCAAACGAGTCGACTTTCGTAAAATCGTTACGTTATCACATTTGTTTTAAAGAAGAGGGGGCTAATGAGCATGCGGCTATTAATACTCCAAAGGGCTATCCTGATGGTAAGTGACTACCGCCGCTCATGAACAATTGTAGCACCAGAGGAACGGCAAGTGCGTTGCCGGCCTTCTAAAAAAGCGCAGATTCTGTTCTATAAGGTCCCTAAGTCGTATTGGTCCGGTAAAATTGATGGTGGTGGTCGATTTCACATGGCAGTTGTACCAGGAATAAAACTTCCGGTAAATCGCACAGTAGTGGACCGCCAATTATACAGATGGCATGGATGAGATCGCGAGCTTTGTCGCGATTTGCGATGCTGGAATTTAGCGGCTGGAATTGGTCTGAACAATTCCTCTGTGCAATCCCGTGGTAGATGCGGTAGAATATATAATGTGAACTTTCCACGGTTGACCGACTCTTTCGCGCTGCAGCCTTAAGCAGCGTGGCTCTATCTCGTAAAACTTTTTACTTACTTAAATAAATACAACAACATCTAATCAACATGTTAAATGTATTGATGTTATCTCTCGGTATATGATAGGCGTTTCTTTCGTCTTGTCAACATAGCTTATATATTGTATGCATAGGTTTTGAAAAGAGTGAAACCATTCCACCAGGAGGCAAGATAAGATAATTGAAAAATATTATCCAAGTATGTATTAAAACATTTAGTAATGTTGGGTTCCGCAAAGATTATTTTATTTAGGATTACCAACAACTCAGGTCACATCACAGCATACATTGTTAGCATGCTAAATTCTAGAGTTTAAGTATAACAAAATGGTTAAATATACGAAAACCAGACTAAAATAGCAGCATAATGCTGCTGCGTTTCGTTGGTGAGTGTAGAGAACCAGAGACCCTTTTTACTGGAAACGATGAATGAAAAATGACTTGTTGGGTTTTAACTTTATTTTGTACAAAACATATTTCCCTGACACTTTTCAGATGTATTTCTTTACGGACGTGTCTACTGTTTTCCGAGATAGGACTTTGCAAGACGTATGCCTACGTATATAGCAGTAGTATACGCCACGAGGGACATACTGCTTATAATGTTTATATTTGCCAATACTCTATTACAGAAGTTGCCGTGAACGCTTATAGGGATCTCCGCTGCACTAACGTCTTCAAAAGTCTGAGCTTGAGGACGTAGGCAGCTTGAAACATGGAGATACGCTGCATGACCTGCTTCTATCGCTCCTGTGATATCTCCTTCGCGGTAGATATCCAAAGCTCCCCATTCTAGTAATCCGGGAGTCTGCTCCTTCGTCCATTCCCTCAAGGCAACGTAATCGCCACATCTTGGAATAAATACGTCTTCGACGTCACTCTCCCTGTAGTTAACTGGATTTGCTGCGCTTTCCCCAAATAATTTCACTAGCTGTTCTATAACTTCTTCTTTTGAATCTTGCTTGTCACCATCGCACATTTTGGTCTTTAAGTAACCTACTAAAGACGAGTATCGCCGCTTGCTCCCCGTCGCAGACAAACCTGGACGTTCCATAGCCCAAACGATTGGCCCTCTTATACTTAGAATATCACCGCTATAACCGTCATCCTTCCAAAAGTCGGTTTCGTATTGAATCATGAACTTTTTAACTCGACCAGGTAGCATAAACTTCGCGATCTCAGCTTCTCTTTCCAACAACAACGTGGGCTCCACGTTGATTTTGCTAAGTTCGTCGGGTCTCACGGCCATCGCGAGGAGGTTACAAACATAATTATTTTCCCCTTTCATCGTCTCTAGAATAACCTGCTCATCTGAATAAGTCCGTATCTTCTTTATTGCATTCGCTTTTAGCGTGATACCAGCCACGCTCTGTTGTAGTTTATAAACAAGGCGTTTCCAGCAATAGCCTAGAAGTTTCTCTCGAAATTTCGTGTTGTTTCCGTCCACGTGGTTCTTGCAACTGTTGTTTCTGTAACACTGATGAAGATAGAATAGAACCGACACGGTATTTGGGGAGGCTCCACATACTAATCCAACCACGGTTCTCATAATTTCCCGTGACGTTGAAAAGAGCAGAGAGCCGCAGATGTGTTTCTCCATAGTCGTCTGATCATAGTACAGGAGCTTCCGTCGTTCAGATTCCGTTACCGGTTTCGTGACACGGAATATATTCTTCATACTCTCATTAATCAGTCTTTGATACTGGTTCAGTTCGAATTTTTCAAAGACGCCCAAATAATCGAAATCGTGAAAGTTATTCGTGCATTGAACGATGTTTCCATTTGTATACTCAAAAAGCTTGTTTAGCGGTGACGGAATACTCTCTGGTGTTAAAATTTCATCAGGGATCGTAATATTGAATTCCTTCGCATACATAACGAGGTAGCGTCGGGAATAATATTCCAAAAACTGATGAGTTGATTTAACAGTACACTCCTCGGTAGTGTTGTCTTTATCTTTGCTGAAAGATACGGCGTTAAACTTCGGCATGCCCTTATTAGTGCCGGCGAGATCTATAATGACGACATCCATGGTGTCCCCAAATTTTTGCTTCAACTTGTGGGCTGCTACAATACCGGGCAAGCTGCACCCCAGCACGATAACGTCCGCCTTGATGTTGCTTGTCTGAGTGCCGTCGGTCTCATATTTCTTAACCATAAATAAACTTTGTAAATGTAAATTATTTAAAAAAATTCTAAGATTTAGCCGAAAGTTTCAGAATGACATTTCTAAAGTGCCATAATCGTAAGCCATAATAATATTTGACCATAGATTACTGAATATATACCAGAGAATTTTGAAGTTGTGGAAAAAGTAAAAATAACGTATAATCGTAGACAGAGAAACCTATAGACTAATGATTAGCGTGGCCTCGAGTGAGAAAGGAC
>DWHP01007329.1:0-11001 GCA_018247895.1 Parnassius honrathi
TCACTAGGAGTTTTCTTCCGCGTACGACCTCTCTGTGGAATAATTTACCACCGGCGATTTTTCCGGACCGATACGACAAAGGGACCTTCAAGACAAGAGCTTACTACTTTCTGAAGCGTTTCTAAGGCGGCGGTAGTTACTTGACATCAGGTGAACCGTATGCTCGTTTGCCCCCTCTTCTATAAAAGAAGGTAGTTGTTTAAATATTACAGACAGACAGGTTTATTTATATGTGTAAGTCGTTTAGAAGTGATGTTGTGTTAAATAAACCACCCGTTTTGCTTTTCAGAATCTAAACTTTGATAAAAAATTAAATAGTATGAAAATATGTATATAACGAGTTGCTATTGTATTCAAGAAAGCAAACATTACTATCTTTAAAAAGAGTAATTTACGTAGAGGAATCACGTCCATTGTAATACGAGAGGAAGTTAGAATGCTATTATAAATCATGGAAGTCTAGGATACTTACAATTTCCTAAAAGAATGTTCACATTCAGAATTAAAGTAGTAACGATTTTCTTCGTTTCTAAGAAAATATTTTATAAAAGAATATATTTGAGAATAAAGCTTTTATTAAATTTTATGGATGTACGGTACGTGGATATATAAGATAGGGTAAGTGGAGTATTTCATAAATCTCTTTTATAACTCGTCCTGCCTACGGTATACTGACTGCCGAAACAGGCTCTAAGTGATGAAAAAATTGTTCATCGGGAAGCGGGAAATTAACAAGAAAAATAGAAGCGGTATTGTCTGTGCGAGGTACTTTCCTACTAGGTAAAAACATAACATAATATAAACACTCACGCCTGTCATCCAGAGTGGTAGGCAGAGACTACGGACTTCCATTTGGCACGATCCTGCCATACCTCTTTCGCCTCCTTTACATCCATATTTCTACGCATACATGCTCGTCGGTTAAGGGTACTTCTAATGTGGCCCATTTTCAAAATATCGCCAATTTGGTCGTTAAACTTTCTTCTAGGGCGTCCCTTCCCGACTCTGCCGTTCACATCTGTCATATAAATTTGCTTTGTCACTCTTTCCTCATTCATTGTTTCTACATGACCAAACCACCGTAGCATTCCTTTCTTAATCCTGGTCACAACATCATCTTCCATACAACATTTATCTCTTATCACATCTCATATCAGTCATTCAGATTCAACCCTAGCATACTCCTTAAAGACCGCATTTCTACAGCATTTATTCTACTTTCGTCCTTCTTCCACCACACCCAGCTTTCTACCTACCATACATTAAAGTAGGGACTAACACAGCATTATGAATTACCATACGTGCCTTTTTTGACATATTCCTATTCTTTATAATAGAGTGTAGTGCCCCATTCACTCTATTTCCTGCATTTACTCGTCGTTCTACATCCTTATCATATCTACCATCCCTGCTAAATACACATCCCAAATACACGAACTCACCCACTTGCTCAATTAACTCTCCTTCTATTCTTATTTCACATACCGTTTTTCTTTCTCTTCTTTCAAAAACCATCACATTCGTCTTACTTGCGTTCACTTTCATTCTCTTTTCTTTAAATGCCCAGTTTATTAATGTAACCATAATTTGCTACTCAGCCGCCGACGACGCAAATATGACTTGATCATCGGCGTACAAAAGGCATTTGACGGTTGACGCCCATTCTTAACCCACATTCTTCATCCTTCAAAGTTTGCAAACATTTATCCATAAATAAGTTGAACAGCCAAGAAGAAGCTACACAGCCCTGTCTGACACCTTTTTGGATGCCAAACGAGTCAGAGTAGACCCCATTGATCCTGACACAAGCACAAGAGTCTCTATAAAGAAACCTTAATGACTGTATTAAACCAGCGTTCAACCCATATGAGTTCAGCGTTTGCCCAAAACATAGTCCTGTTCACTCTGTCATAAGCCTTTTCCGAGTCAATGAACGCACAAAAAACTTTCTGGTTTTTGGTTTTTCAAAAACTTCTCCGCAATCATGCGCATGGAAAAGACTTGGTCTGTACACCCCATTCCCTTCTAAATTCCGCTTGCACATCCCAAATTTTTCCATCAGTTTCTTTCATAACTCCTTCAATTAAGACCTTAGTATACAGTTTACTCACAATACTAAGCAAGCTGATACCACGGTAGTTTTTGCAGTCCTGCTGTGATCCTTTTCCTATGTATATTGGTACTATAACTGCTTTACACCAGTCATCCGGTACCCGTTTTAATTCCCAACATAAATTAAACAAGGTGTGCAGTAGGCCTGTCACCACTCCCTCTCCAGCCCTTAGCATCTCGAGTGATACTCTATCATATCCAGCTGCCTTACTTTCATTCATGATTTCATTGTTTTCATTATTTCATCTACACTTATCTCCATACCCCTTTCCGCTTCTTTCAGAATTTCTAGTTCATTTAATTCAGACGACTCTTCACTCATAAACGCGCTTTCAAAGTATCCCTTCCATCATTTTAAATTCGAAACTTTGTCATTCAGAATACATCCGTTCTCGTCTCTTATAGCATTAATTATAGGCTGTTTCGTATTTCCCCTGGCAGTTATTACGAGTTTCCAGAACATTTTTATATTAGCCTGGGAGTTATCAGATATCTCTCTATAATTCCTATCCGTTCTTTCTTGCTTTTTCCTTTTAACTACTTCTTTTACTTTCTTATTTAGACGTCTAAATTCTGCCTTTTTTCTTTCAATCTCATCATTCATACCACCAGAATTACCAGCTTTGGTTGCTAGTAAATCTAACCATGCTTTCTTCTTTGCTTCAACTTCCACCCGTACCTCATCATCCCACCACAATGTATTACTTTTCCTTTCATTTGTTCTCTTACTTACACCACATAGTTCGATGGATGCATCCACCAAACCTTTTTTAATTTAACTTCGGTTGGAACGAAATTCTTGAAACGATAAAGGCCACGCAGTGTGAGTGTCACTCTCCGGCTTATTTCAGACACCTGAGATTGTCAACTTAAATTAGCAACGATCATTAACCCAAGGTCTTTAACTACATGTCTAAGAGGAATATTTGTGCTAATGTAAACAAAAGGCTTCTGTGAATTAAAATCTAATTTAGCTAGACGACGGGGGATACCGAGAATTATGGCTTGATATTTAGCAGGATTGACAGCAATTCCATAACTTCTGCATCAGTCACAGATGTCCTGAAGATCTCTATTTAGAATGTGGATCGTAGAGTTAGCCTCTGTTAGATCAATTCGAGCGAACAGCTGTAAATCATCAACATACAGATGGTGGGAGCATTTGAAATTTACAGTTATAGGACTTATAAAAATAGAAAATAATAAGGGAGAAAGAATTCAGCCTTGTTTAACGCCAGTAGTAAGATCAGAAGTTCGGGGTCACCAAACGTGGTCTTTCGTTTGGTGACCCCGAACTTAAGTTAATAACCAACCTAAAATTGACAAACAGAACCCCATGTATTTACAGATAGCACAAAATGTAGATTGTAAACAATACTTATTGAAAGTCACTTTTTTCACTTTACCACTGGTTCGCAAAAAACAGCTCTGTCCTGGGATGAACCAGCAAGAAACCCAGCGGGACAATTTTTTTCAAATAATAGATTGCAATCATGTACGTTACAATTAACAACACAAAACAAATTAGAAATAGGTGCTTGGTAGCGATCACCTTTCCCAGGGTTTATTATCATCCGTAAATTCCTTAATATTATAATAAACCTTTTTATACAAACTTAGTTTAATAAAGTTTTTGAACTTTGTGTATGTCAAATTTTGTATATTTTCTGGGATTTTGTTGTAAAAGCGTATACACCGCCCAAAAATGAATTAATGACTCGGTGGAGTCGAGTAACTGGTACTACTAGCTTGTGTTTGTTCCTAGTATTGATAGTATAAATATCACATATTTTTGCAAAATGCCTCCCCTAAAAGCTGCTGCCCGGGGCCGTGGCAAGACCCAACACTCAATGTATAGATGGGTGATTTGCGAGCGTTAGATGGTTCTGCCGAGTTTGCTCATCGATGCGATAATATTAGTCGGCACATCACATCAAAACTGTGTGTGTTAGTTCACGTACTCGCACAAACTGGCCCTATAATTTTCTTATATTTGACTGTTTTATATTTATTTGCAATTTAAGGAACACATATAGTGCAATAAAAATTACAATTTAAAACATATAATTCTTAAACCAATGAAGCTTCCACAGACATCTAATATACATAGTAAAAGCTTGCCACCACAATATGCTGTACAAAAATTTTAAAAATATAAAAGAAGAAAAATTACTGAATGGTATTTATAATTAAACAATAAGTATATAAGCAGTTAAAAGTAATATTATACATACAAACTCTATCGTGAAACTAGCAATTTTAAATTAAGTTTTACAATATTTAACAATTTTTTACTTTGGATAAATTGGTCGCAAAATTAATCCGAATATTTGAGACATTATTGCTGTGAAATTCATTTTACTACCTTTTAAGTGAAAACAACTTAAACGTAATATAAGTAGGCGACGTGTAGAGCGTCCCCCACTAGATGGAATGACGACCTGGAATTTTAACTAAGTAGCATACGATCACATTTCTGTTAAGCATCGTATTTCAGGTTAATTTGTTGTTTACACTATCTATTTCTTTTGAACCAATCATCTTGATTCCCGACGAATGGCCTTGCAAGTTGCATGCGTTGGGCATCACAGAACTCACATAGGTGCGAAAATATGGTCAGTCGATCGTAGTTAGAATAGGTACGTCACATAAGTAACTTAATTACCATTGCGCAATGTATTTTTTTACTATTTATTGTCAGCCATTAGTAACCACGGAAAGTCTAAAGAAGGGGAAAAGATGCAGAGTAAAACGGACACTTGCGCGCAGCGATAAAGTTTTATTTAGTTTGCGTGCGCTATTCATCTAATTAATTATGATTATGTAAGCTATAAAACGTTGGCAAGCAGTCAACATTAAAGGAGCGCAATTTCTGTACATAGTACTATTATTACATTAGTATGTATGAAAAACATAGTTTGCTTATAGCTCACTACATTTAGTGGTATTTAATTTAGCTTACCGTATCACTCTTAATGTTCCATCTACTGGATTTAAATCCCATGGTGAAAGGTAGTCATATTCAGAGAGTGGTATTAGTACTCCGTCTTCGTTTTTGGCAAGACTACCGCTTCTATCAATAGAATACCGCAATACAGGTTGATCATCTGGGTCGTGGGCTTGCGCGCGGTAGATGATGGTACCTACCTGATGGTAATTTTTTTAATAAAATCAGTACGGACTGAACCTTTAAAAATAACATTTTTATACGTGGCAGAGTCACGCAGCAGCTATGTTACGGATGTACCACGAATGCGTCGGCTCGACCGTGGAAGGACCACTCTCTCACAGAATACCAGTGTAAAATGGCAGCTTAATACTGCTGTGTTTCGTATGATGAGTGTAGAAACCGGAGAACATTTTTACTGGAAACGAGGCATTTCATTTAGTCCTCAGGGGTAACAATGCATCTGCAGTTTGATTCTCAATCGAGGATAAATGAATATGTCTATGGGCCACAGCATCCACTTACCATCAGATGGACTGTGTGCTCGTTTGACACCCCTATTCTATAAAAAAAGTGCGAGATTCAAACTTGCGGTCTACAGCGTCGCAACTCAGTTCCAAACCGTCACACTAAAATATTCAATAGTTATAACTCACCTGTGTATTTTCCATCACACTTATGGTACCAGGTTCATATAATACCGGAGGTTTGTTGTTTACGTCAACAATAGTGATATTGACAAGTACGGCAGCGCTTAACTGTTGCTCGCCTATACCGCCGTCTATAGCCACCTATACAGTGTAAAAAAAAAGTTATTAGTTCATAATGTAGAATACCTACTGTTTAAAATAAAAAAAATTGGGACGATTTATAAGTCCCAAAATGTTTTTTTTTGATCCAGGTACTGTAAGATTACAAACTTCACTTGTGTTGACACAGCTGGATTAATTTATTATTGTTATTTTCTTAACATAGCTTTTGGAATTTTGCAACCATTATTGTTTTCTCTGAATGACTCTTTAGCCTTTTAACCGACTTCAAATAAAGGAGGAGGTTCTCAAACCGACCGTATTTTTTTACGTGTGTTACCTCAGAACTTTTTTCGAGGTGAACCGATCTTGATGATTCTTTTTTATCTGAAAGCGGGTACTCCTCATGTGGTCTCATATAAATTTAATCAAGATCTGACTAGGTTTTTGAGTTATCCTTAATAATGGGTATTTAATTGACTGTTGTTTACTTTTTAATTTTATTGAACTCGGTTGCACAATTTTTTTTAATTTTACCACTTATTTCTTCAGAGATTTACATATAAATGAACTAACTTTGGCTGTTCAGTATATTTACGAAAATATAACATATGTATCATACAAAAACAAAAGGTAATTATAAGCAGAGTTAACACCAGGAATATATGCTATTATCAGTTACTGGAATCCACAGTCGGTGATTGATTTTACAAGGGTCTTTCTAAATAAACAAGGTCTCTATCAGCTAATTTAATATTTGTTTTTTCTATATAAAGGCTGTATCACACGGACTATTATAATATTAATAAATATATGATAAGAACTCTTGGGAATAAAGTGCTGAATCTGTTTACGAAATTATTATAAAGTTATTTTATTATAAACGTTAGGTATTTTAAATAGTAGTTATAAAAGACATGGTATACCGCCATCTATCGGACACCGCAAATTTTTCTGACATTTCTGAAGAGAGAAAAACGAGGTGATGAAACCACTTAAGGCACTTCTTTAACCATCTAGTGGCAGTGTAAGAATACCAAATATCCCATATCACCCCGTGGGTGTTGTAAGAGGCCTCAGAGGGAAATTGGTCCAGGAGATGAGCTGCAGCGACATCTGCTGCTGAATAAAAATAAAAACTGCAGTTGCTAGCCCGCTTGCCAAGCGTGGCAACTATGGCAAATATCTTTTCTGTGAGGCAATCTATGGGGAGGCCTGTAGTTCAGCAGTGGATTTTTGATAGACAGTAAAAAGGTAACGGTAAGTCACTTCTATGTGACGATCCCTACAACAGAAGCCTCATGTCCAACCAGCACCGGATTTTATGGACTGATGATAAAGAAAAAGTTTCTAAAACCCGATTAAGAGAAGAGAAAGAGAAGTAGTTACCACAGTGAGGGTGTATCGGGTGCGCTTGGGGCTCGCCACGTCAGGATCGAGGCTGGCGCCGGGCGCCACGGACAGCACGCCCGTGCCCGCTCCCACCACGAACTTGTCCGCGGCGCCGCGCTGGATGCGGTACACCACGCGGTTGTTTGGCGACGAACCGTCAGCGTCGCGTGCTTTAACCTAGCCAATTGCGATCTTACTTATAAAAATCGACGTCAAATAAAGAAATGCTTGCTTGCTCTGTCTCATTTCACTAAACGATAATTGAGAGCGGTATTGATATATTTAGTACTTTAGTTAAGTAAGCGAAAATCAAATGTTATATCTGTCTCCGTAAGTTTTTATGTTTTTACCATACAAGCACTTATACATTGTCTTATTGAAAAGCAGAGGTAGGCACGGTAAATTGCTAATTGTTTTATTGGTAAATGAATAATTTGTTACGGTTATTTTAAGGTAATAATACATCCTGGCCGTTTACATGATAAAGTTATGCTGCAACCTGTTACGTTTGTAGTACAAATTAATAGGCTGGACCTGGGAATGGCCATGCCCACACAGAATATTAGTGTAAAGTAGCTTAATGAGGTTGTGTTTCATGTGGCCAGTGACGAATACCGAAAACCATTTTTACAGGTTAGGCAAGGCAACAACACCTACTTCATAGAATAAAGACGACAGACGAGCACATAATTCAACTGATGGTAATTCAATGGCAGTTCAAGTGAATGCTATAACTCATAGACATCTACATCTATCATTAATTAAGAATCAAAATGCAAATGCGTTGTTACCGCTGAAGACTAAGATGAAATTCCGTGTTACTAGTAAAAACGGTCGACGGTTCTTCACACTTCCCATACGCAACACAGCAGCATTACTCTCATGCTGGTGTTCTGTGTGAGTGGCTCAACAACCACCACCAGCTGGACTGGGTACCTACTTGTTTGTCACACCATTTATAAGAACCTAATCATCGACCCGTGGCAGTTCACTGCCGGACATAGGTCTCTCCCAAGGCGCTAGTTCATTAGTTTGAATCTTAAAATTATATTGTTTTTATGGCATGTATTGAGGGTACTACTGCTGCTGCGTGGCGGCGACGTATGAGAATCCACTATCCCATCCCGTAGGGGTCGTAAGCGGCGATAGAGGCGAATGAATCATGAGATGATCACCAGCATCGACCTGGTAACAACTCAAAATAATAAAATATAGCGTTTTCCAACAAGCCCAGTAATCGTGGCAGCCATGGCAAATATTCCCCTTTGAGGTAAACTACGCGGGAGGCCTACTTCGACTTCTGGTAGGCTGTGATGTTGATGATTATGGTATCAATTGGTAAATTAGTACATTCAATATATTCGAAACACGATATTATAAGTTATTTAAAATCGACACACCACCAAAAGGTGAAAAAAACCAGATGTTTAGCTTGTCTCATTTCTCATTGCTTTTTTTTTAACATTAGTTATTACGGAAAGCCCTTTTTATACAATCCAATATGCTTGAAAAATGTATTTAAATCACTGCACATAATTGTTCAAAATAAGGCATAAGTAGGAGCAACACATGAAATATCAGTTGTTTCCGGAATAAAAAAAAAGAATTAAAGTATTTTAAGAAATGCTATTAAATAAAAAATGTTTAGGTTTAACACCACAAGTACAATCAAAGCATCAACTGCTTCCAACTCAAGTTAAAAATTTTAATAAGCTCTTATTTCTCCCTGGGTAATATGCTTAGTAAAACAGAACACCAAAGAAATGATTATTATTAATGAATGCTTAACTTTGCAAATTGATAGATAAAAATTTTCAATTTTCAGCATAGCAAAAGCATGATTGTTGGACATAAGAAAATTAATAATGTAAACAATTTCACCTCCAAAACACTTGTTCCTCCCGGCATATCCTCAGGGATCGATCTTTTATATATCATCTGTTGGAACATAGGTGCATGGTCGTTCACATCTTGTACATATATTGTTACAGGTACTGTAGAGGACAAAGGTGGTATTCCGAAGTCTCGAGCTTTTACCTGATGAGAGATATTAGTCTTCAATAAATCATTCTTCCCTGTATGCTAATGTTTTGATTCAAATCTTACAGCATTTTGGTTGCTATATTACAGTGTCATATATTTAGTCAAACGTCGCAAGGTGGTGTGTTTTCCTTAATAATTTTTTTTTCAATTTTCGGTTTACACAGTTTAAAAGAAAAAAATGCTATGTTGTTGGTCCGTCCCTCAAGGTCCCTTTTCTCAGGTACAGATAGAGGTACCAAATTGAAATTTATATCAAATAATAAGGCTAAGGTCCCTCGGAAGTGTAATAAAGCAAGCTATTAGGGAACGTAATCAAGAGATTCGACCATTTATGACACGTATTTAGTTTTAATTTTAAATACTGTTCAGTTTACTGTTCTTCAGGTATTTTAGAAGCTGACATTGTCGAAATTGGCCAAAATAAAATCAAACGGAAATGAGAGGTCTGTGTCACACACGGTGACGTATATAGGCTGTACGTTTTTACTTATTTGTTGTTCGTATTTTATCTATTTATACTCACAGTTAAATGTATTGGTCGAATGTTCCCATTGTCGCCGGGAATCTGTTCAAAGTCCAATCCACCAACCGGAGTAATAATCCCGAGATTGGGATCGATAGAAAAGTTGTTTTTGTAATCGCCTCCGACTATTGAATATTCAATGTGACTATTCTTAGTGCCTAAAAAAAGGAGCAAAATGGTAGAAGTTAAAACTTCAGTTTTTTTTTGTGCCCAAATAACATTTTTGTGCGTAACTGATCTTACTAGCAGTAGTAAAGTATTTGAAGAACCTAATGGTGTTAAGCAATTAAGCAGAGCAGCGCAATAAACACCTTTTCTTCTACATTCGGCAGTCAACTACTAGTGCAACAAGCACTAAACAAATCCTTCTATGAATGTACTTGGCTTAGTAACTTAGCTTATATACTATAGTCTACAAGCTAAGTATAACTATTTGCTAACTTTGTTGACAGTCACTTTGTAGTACATTGCGTTGTATGCTATATCTATAGCTTTTTTAGGAGCAGAAATATAAAATATTCTTAGCTAAAGGCAAAATTCTGAAAAGTTTTAATATGTTATATAAATAAAAATTTACCATTTAGATCAATATCTCTTGCTTCCAAGACTAATGGATTTTCAAAGTGTTTTTCATTTTCCAACAGCCTAGCTTCATATTTATTGGCTAGGAACATCGGTGCATTGTCATTGACATCCTGTATATTGATTACAAGTTGAGCTGTATTCCTGTTACCATTCCCTTGGTCATCCCTTGCTTCGACTGTAAGATAATGACGGGACACTAATTCTCTGTCGAAGCTACCCTCGCCTGATTGCTTTACCGTTATTACACCTGTTACCGCATTAAGATTCAATCTAAAAATCAAAAGGAAATATGCAATTTTAGTTTAATTAAATAGTACAGTGGAAATTTTTAACTAGTAGAAGGATTGGCGATCATATTTGCAGACATCTCGCATGTTTGTTGTTGATATTTATACAAAATGGTTTCACAGCATTTTTTCCTGAGGCGACAAAACTTTCTGGTTTTTCTCGTATTTACACATATAGGACGATATGGGGTGATTAATTCTTTGACGCTACGCACGGAACAAATTAAACCATTAGCTATCCCAACAGTCTTTTATCCAGACCCTTTTTACTGGAAATTAGGCATAGATACGAGGGGTGATCCAAAAGTAATGATAATGAAAATAAAACACGGTAATTAAAGTTAAAATAATAATTTATTTTTC
>DWHP01007330.1:0-11001 GCA_018247895.1 Parnassius honrathi
AGCGACCCGCACCGACAATGGTTCTTAAAGTCAAATTCTGCTGGGCCTGCAGTCGCCGCCTCAGAGGATCGCTCAGAAGCGCGTACCAGGCACCTGCAATTTCTCTGGTGTTGTATGTACAACGATAATCACTTACCATCAGGTGAGCCGCATGCTCGTTTGTTTCCTCTTAAATAATAAAAAAACAACAACATCTAAGTATCGTATTACAAGCTTCATTTCACTCGTACTTGAATCCTGGCTTAAGTAAATACGATCATGTACCTTATAGCTGAGAGAATATAGATTAGATTCAGTTGTAGCCTTGTAGTCTAACAGGAAATAATTAGCAATATTCTCACGGGTATCATTGTACTATCATAATATTGCATTAAAGCTAGCGTAAACTACACTTGCTTCTGAACTGGTTTATAAATATTAAGTGATTGAGTGTGTTTACTTATCGTGGTAGCGGTGAAATACCCACTACCACAATTCATCCCGTGGGTGTCGTCAATAGAAAAAAACTAAAACAGGAGATGGGCAGTAGCGTCTTACTAATAACGACTAAAATAAAAAACGGCGGTGCCAACCCCCATTTCAAGCGTGGCAACTATGACAAATATCCCCTGACTGATAGGACTGTTTTTGTTTGCTAATTTTGCAGCAAAGCCGGCAATGCGTGCTTTTCTGTGTTCCGTATATTTCTGAAGACCTACAAAAAATAAGAAGTATTCATTTGCCACAATAAATACTACGTTAAAATTTAACAAGACAGCTTAATAATTAATTGTGACAAAGCGTCTGTGATTCAGTTGTAACGGGAAACCCATTACTCTTGATATTCTGCCACAGCCTTTGCGCATTAACCATACAGGATCTTAGGCAAGTGATGAAACACACATATCAACAATGTAAAAATAAAACAATAACTAAATATATTATAAAAGTTACTAAAGTACAAAAAAAAAATCTCTAATTTGAGGGGGTATTAGAACCATATAGAACCGAGGACTGTTGTTGCATCATCCACTTGTGGCATCTTTGTCGGAAGGTAGACGGAAATAGGGTACATTCAGTAACTATAAGAAGTACCTACAGTTAGTAGTATAATTTTAACTGAACATTCGATTATATCCTAACAAAGAATATTAATTTAAATTCCAAAAAAAAAAAACTATAACCTATGCGAGGTCCGTCGAGATAGCGCTAGATTAAAAACAGTGCTGGATTGCAGTCCCTACTCACAAACGCTTTTCTATCACGGGCAACGGGTTTTCACACAACCATCATAGACCGCGACCTTCCACACGTGACGAGTGTCTCTCGAACCGTAAATATGAGACGAGCGTTGCACTTGACACTCCAGCAACATGAAACGGTCAGAGCTGTTCTCTATTGTTGTCTGTTTCAAGGTAAAATGATCTTTACATTATAGGTTTTTAAATTGCATATTTATCTTCTTTAAATACTGGATAAAAGTGCTGACTCTACGCTTATATGAGAAAGCAACATAGATAGTAAGCGTTGTACATTAGTTATATTAAGAGACTCGAATCGTGCTCGGCGATGAAGGAAAATATCGTGCGGAGATCTGCATATCTGAAGAATAAAAATGTTTGCCAACACGCATTAGGTAACACGATGGACAAACCGATCCTTCACTCTTCGAAAACGATTTTACTTATTATTTTTTTAGTCTAATGCATCCATGTTATACAACAATACAAAGGGCGGACTGCCCTTACGCATTCTCTACCATGCAGTAATAAGACTTTGACGTACTTAGATATCGAATTAAAAAAATATGGAAAATAACTTCACTTTTAATGTAAGTACTTAATTAGTTTATACGAAAGTGACACATTTTAACACCCACAATTTTTAGTTTTTTTTTAACTATAAATTATATTTTGCTCAAAAGCTTTTATAAGCTTTTTTGAAAGTTTCCGTAAAGCTTTATAATATATTATATTAATTGAATATCGTATTTCCGCATTGTTTTTGTGTCGCGACAAAGTAATTACTTTTAATCCAAAATCAGATTACGTTTTACTTTATTGGAGACTTTTTAAACCGTATCTTGACTGTGACTGTATCATGACTTTATGAATTGGTCTTATAATAACAGACACTGTGGTAGGAGCCCTACCCGTCTGAGTCCGTCTGGATAGGTAAAACTGTTTTACGTATTTCTGTCGCTAAATAACAGTGCTTTCACGGCCGTGTTTTGGTCTAAATCTTATAAAGAGCCATTATAATTAGGCTGTGAGATATTACAACTTGTCCTCAGAGGCTAGGCTAGGCTTCTTTCTTTGTTTGAAATTGGCTGCTAGAGTCCATGGACTCCAATGTCCACTTTCAATCAGGTGGATTGTCAGTTTGTTTGACACAGATTTATAAAAAAAAAACACACGTTTTAAACCCTACTTTATGCATTACGGTTAAAAATGTTTGCGCAATTTTGAGCTCTATCAAATAGTTCAATATAGACATGTCATTACAATGTCATATGATAGGAAAAACAAATAAGAAATTAAGGGACAAGAAAGGATCATACTACGATAAGCTTAGTACACATCGGTTATCAACCGACAATTAAAAGATCCGTAACATTGTTTGAAAAACGGCTAAAAGCTTGTCATCCGTTTGTGCGAAAAATGACTAAAACTTAAAAATGCAACCGTGCCTTTCAGAATTATTTATTGCACTGATATCGATATTATTGCACATTCACTTACAACAACACTTTTATAAAAATACATTTTATTGAAAGCGCGATTTTAAATCGAATTAAAATATCGATACTGTAATATGTTTAGGGGCGATGCGCACGGGCGCCTGCCAGCCGGTCGCCATGACACTGTCCGCGTCAAAATGCAAAAGCTAAACGCGCCCTGCGCCGGCGCATGTATTTACATAATCATTATTATACTTGGTCCTGCCATGCGTGATCTCACGAGTCGGATAGTGACGTGCTTTATCGACATTTTATATATAATATAATTATATAAATTATAAATATTTTTTTGGGTCAATACTTTATCACATTGGCGTACTCAACTAATTTTCTTTAATAATTAATGTTTGATCCCTCTGTCGCTTCTTACGACACCCACGAGAAGATATAGGGTACTTGATTCTATTACGTCGCTACCACTACGCTCAAAAAGGAAACTAGAAGAAAACATAAGCAGAAGCACCTTCCTGATAACAACTATGAGAATATACCATCTATGAGACTTATGTTGAGCAGCGCACTTTAATTGGCTGTCAAGATGATGTTGGTGAATTTTAGTTTAGTATGTGTATGTACCACGCTTCTTTCTATTTCATTGAAGTAACTAGTAAGCTAACAATCTACATAAAAGTTAGTGATTACTACCCTGCAACTAACTTCTAACAAAATTTGGACACAGATGCATTGGAAATCTGGGGGATTAAGAGGGAATGCTTCACAACCTGTTATTGTTTTGGTTTTTTATGCTTCATAGCGGTACATATCAGAGGATGTTTCGTACTTCTTCATTTTATGTAATGTAAAATATTATATTACTTAACATAACAATAACAGTGTAGTGGCGATGTAACAATATTCACTAACCAATATCTTCCCGTGGGTGTAGTAAGAAGCGACAGAGGGAAATAAATCAGTAGACAGGTAGCAGCGTCTTCCTAATAACGACTAAAAATTAAAAAGTGCTTACCAACCCGCTTGCCAAGCGCCACGTTTGGCAAGCGGGTTGGTAACTAAGGCAAATATCCCTTGTATGAGGCAATATAGAGGCCTATATTCAACATTGGTAGGCTGTAACATTAGCTATAACGGTAACGCTAAAATTCAACTTGCAGATAGGGTAATCTATGTACGGAGGTTACTAAAATATTCTTTTGTGTATAAGTTTATGTTTAACTTGCAAATAAAAAAAAGAATAAATGCGGCAAAACATTATTAAAATATTGCTGCGCATCCACAAAAAAATGCATCTGCGAACGGTTTGAATATCGACATACAAGTAAAATATCGATATCTATCCCATCCTTATCAACTCGCTCCAGACAGGAGCGCGGTGTTCTTGCAATAACGATATGCAGAAACAAACCTTTCGCGTGCTTTCATTGCTTTTAATTAAGCATAAATTAACGTAGCATTGACTTTTATTATAACACTTAGTAAAATTAGACATCCACTCTGTGTCTTCGAGCACTTGTTTTATTTCACGTAAAAGCAAAGTCCCACTCCAGGGCACATGCCTCTCTTTTTTTAAAGGTGTTTTAGCGCAAGGAAGTGCCCACCATGCTGCCCTAATGCATGTTGACGGTGCCGGAGTACATATCTCAAGAACTTTTTTAATTTTTTTAGACATGCAGATTTCCTTACGATGTTTTTCTTCATAGCTGAGTACTTGTTAGTACTTCATCGCTCAGTGCCTAAAGTTGCAATCAACAAATTCATTGGTACTGGTGAGAATTGAACCCGGGTTGCGCGCGGATTGTGAAATTTAATACAGAACGCTTAGAAATGGAAATAGAAACTATATAGAAAAAATCGTTTAGTAAGGATTATAATACTACTAAAGAGTACACAATATAATATATAACAACCTCTGGGAATGAGGTGATCGCTACCACGCTGTTTCTAAATGTTTTCATACTTAATTGTAAAAATATTACATTGTAAATTGATAAAAATTTTTGAAAAGTACCGCTGAGTTCCTCGCTGTTTTCCCCGGGACAGAGGCTTATTACGATTAAGTGGTAAATTTTAAATGACTTTCAATAAGTACCTTTGTAATCTATTTTGAATAAAAATGATTTTGTTTTATTCTATCATATTCAAAGTAGTCTAAAATTCAATATAATTAAAGCTGCAATTGGACTATGAACATTTTTGGTAATTATTAATTTTATGAATTTGATAAACCAACGCATAAACACTTACGACTTTCCTTTTAATAATCATTCAGTTTCGGGGCTATGGGTGTTTTTTATAGGGTAGGGTGGCAAACGAGCACACAGTCTACCTGATGGTAAGTAGTTGCTGCGGCCTATAAACATCTACATCTATCCTCGATTACGAATCAAAATGCATATGCGTTGTCACCCGTGAGGACTTAGATGGAATGCCTCGTTTAGAGTAAAAAGGGTCTCCAGTTCTCTACACTCACCATACGAAACACAGGAGCATTAAGCTATTATTTTACGCTAGTATTCGACCATTCGTGCTACAACTATACTACTAACATAACTGCAGCATGGCTCTACCACGTATAAAAAGTGTCTAAAATACATACTGAAAATTCATCACCAACCTTCGGATACACGTTTTTAGTAATATGTATTTATTTTAGTAATATCTTTTTAGTAATATGTATGTCCGGATCGAATTTAGTAATTAATTTTAAAGTAACTTCCTTATGAGCAAGAGATTTGAAATTGGAACATATTTACGCGGAAGAGCTACGCTACATCTTTACTATAGTTGTAGCACCAATTGGTCGGCTCGAACGGGGATGGACTACGCTCTTACAGAATACCAGCTTAAACAGTCCTACGTTGCTGTGCTTCATATGCTCAGTGTAGAGAATCGGAGACTCTTTTTATTGAAAACGAGGCATTCCATTTATTAATCCTCACTTTGGCTCTAGGATCGCTGCAGATATCAGTTACCATCAGGTGGTTTGTCACCCTTATTCTATAAACAAATCGGATGACAATGTAAAAATACGAAAAGAAACATGGTCGCACAACATTTCATTTGGTATTGCTTGTTATACGACACAGTGACGACTAATCAATGGCATTAATTTAGCGCAAGTACAAGCGTTACTTTGGTTCGTTGCTCACGAGGTGCGCTACAGCTGCAGGAAGTTGCTACGTAGATCGGTCACAAGCCCAGTGTGGGTTCGGCTCCCCGTCCGATGAGTCTTCTAATATAGGTATAGTGTTACAGGATTACCTGGATAGTGGATATACGCATGATTATTGTTGCGTGATATATTTTGATAATCCCAAATAGTTTCAAAGTTCTATCAATCCAGCTGGCTCGGCAGACGTTGTTCTGCCCTTTACAGCAGGTAGACAAAATCAAAATTCAAATGTCGTGTCACTCCTGAGCGTGGGAAACCACGTTTTCGGTAAAATGGGTCTCCGGTTCTCTACACTCACCATATGAAACACAGCTGCATTAAGCTACTATTTTACGCTGGTGTTTTGTTTGTGTAAGCTCGGACCCATTAGTGCTACAATCGTAATATAACTGCAGGATGGCTCTAGCTCTGCCACGTCAAATGATACAGTAAAATATCAAAAGGGATATTTAAAAAGTTACAAAACAAATATCATAATATATCGTACGTGAATAATCTTGAAATAAATTGCGCAAACCGCAACCAAAAAAATACAATTAAATACATGCAAGCAATTGTGTATATGGTCGTTATTTAAATGGACAGACGAACAAATGGGATATGTCTGTGTTGGAATTGTGTAAACTTGATTCGATGTTTAAGCTTGTGTAAAGAGATATTTTGAAAATGGATACATAAAAAAGTAAGAGTAACAGCCTGTTATCCCACAGGTGGGAATCGAAGTAGGATGGAATACACGTGGTAGAAGACCTATGCTGTAGTTACATTAAGGTTGGAACAAATAGATCTTCCCGACCCATGTACCCGGTTATGTATGGTGAGTGTAGAGAACCGAAAACACTTTTTACTGGAAACGAGGTTCTTATGATCTTAATCCTCACTGGTGGCAACGCATCTGCGTTTGGATTCTTAATAGAGGATAAACGTTGCTGCCCGTGGGGCACAGGATTCACGTATCAGGTGGACTTTGTACTCGTTTTTCTCTCTTTTCTATAACAAAATCATTCTACTTCTAAGAGGAGTTTGGGGTAGACCGCGCTGTCTCAAATGCGCCGTATCAGTGACCTTCACGTGTCCTCGAAACATTTTTACTAAAATTACACCTAAAGTTGTTTTTGTCAAAAATTAAATTCGGCTGAATAATCGGTTAAAACTTCGCCGAAAACGAAGTTCGGCCGAACTGTGCGTGTACCTATCCTACGTGTACCTACTAGACTACTTATATATATCGTTTAAATAAAATGCGATTTTTTTAATGGAAAGTGGTTGGACTTTCTGACAAGAAGTTCGTCTAGTTAGATACGCGTTCTTTTTGTCTCCAAATATCAGAGCTCGCCATACTGCGTTCCGGAATAAAGAGTAAAGAGATCCAGGATAATTATCCTGTGCGGCACGCCATCTTATTATTCAGAGTTGACGACGCATCTATAAAATTCATAGTTTGTAGTTGCCTGCGGCTGTCCATGGGCTTCAGTGGCCACTTACCATCAGGCGAACTGTAAGTTCGTTTGCAACTGAAGTTATTGACACATTTTTTTAAAATTTCAGTTTTATAAAAAATATGTTCTTAAAGTCTTTCACACTTAACTTCAAGTCCTGCTATAAAAAAGCTTAAGCGTTACCAGATATTGGCATGAGTGATAGTGACTGCCACGAGCTGCGTAAGAACTACATCGACAACAGCTTTAGAGGCTATGCTAGGCCTAACACCGCTTCATCTACATATACAACAAGAAGTAACTTTAGCTGCCATTAAACTCAAGACCCTAAATCTTTTAAGTAAGAGTAAAGTCCCCCATACAGGTATAATTGATAAAATTTACTCAAAAATTCAAGCCAAGTACGATCCCAAAACAATTTGTATTCAATAAGAAGTGCAAGATACAATTGAATGAAACTGACCAACCGGAAGGATTAAACCCAAAAGAGTTCAGAGTTTTCACGGATGGTTCTAAAACAAATGAAGGTGTAGGATCTGGAACTTTCTCTGAAAACCTTAATATCCACATATGTACACCGCTGGGTTTCCATAACACAGTCTTCTAAGCCGATTGTATGGGTATCATCCAAGCGGCCATAGCAATAGATGCTAGGAAGATAAAAGACTTCTCCATCAGAATACTGACCGACAGTATAGCGGTACTACAAGCTCTAAAATGTAATGTGGTGAACTCGGGGCTAATATATGAATGCCGTCAACGATTAAATGAGGTATGTAAGCAGTCTGTCACTTCAAAACTTTAGTTTTATAAAAAATATGTTCATAAATGGCAAAGGTTTGTTATGATTCTACATATGATTTTATTTTGAGAGAAATCGTCATAAAATATCGTTGTGTACAATTGTTGCATAATGCGCAGTTTGGGCAAATAAAGCAGTATTTGATAAGCTAATAATAGAGTCAAACATGTTAGTTTATTTCATCGAACGTTCAGTAAATGCAACAAAATTCGGCTGAATTCTGAACGTGGGCAGATTCGCGGCATACCGAATCCATCAAATCAAACTATAATCAAAGTCCACAGCTGAAAATAGGGCTCCCCGTAGATTGGCTCATAGATTTCCTCATATTCATATTGCTTATGTATCCTTTTTTAATCATAATCAAGTTATAATCAGGAAGTAGCTACTGCCCACCGAATGTGAAATGAATTTCGGTACATCTCTAATTTTGACCTTCATAGCGGTTTCCTCACGATATTTTCCTTTACCATCGAGCATATGCAATGTATACGTTTTTACAACAATAACCCATAAAATGTACAAAATTTCTCATTAAACAAGTTGAAATGTTTTATTAAAGATAAATTATCCAAAAAGGGTTATTATAATACTGAAGGATAGGTACAAATAAATCAAAATAATGTAGTGGGAATGAATTGATCGCCACCGTGCTATTTCTATAAAAATTTATTTAAAAATTGTACAAACAAAATTATTGTAAAGTGAAATATATGTTTTAAAATTCTTTCTTGCCGGTTATTCCCAGCACGGAGTTTTATTCGAACCAGTGGTAAATAAAAAAAATTACTTTCAATACGTACTATGCAATAATCTATGTTAATTAAAAATAAGAATAAAATCATTCATTTCACTTCATTTCACATGATACACCAATACTTAAACACCGGCTGGAATCAAACTCCGAAATTAAATAAAACTTAAAACGAAAAATTTTAATTCAATTGCAATTCCATTAGTTTAATAACGCCATCTATCGAAAGTCGTAACTAACAAAACACACAGATACCGTAATTGAAAGGGCGACAAAATTTCAATCTGCCGCCAAATTTAGGCGTACATTCGATGGCGGTTAATTTAAAAATGACGGGAAAATAGATGGAGCGAATTAAAAAGCCTGAATGCATTGTCATTCCGAGTTAGATTGGGAATGCAAATTGACACGGGCTGGTCGCCTGAACCAATCAGACGCCGCGTCATGCAGTTGCATAACGTAGGTGCGGGGCCATTAGGGTTGCCAGCGGAATTTCAACGGTCTGAGCTTAATAGCAGTAAATTTGGCAATTTATGTCCATTCGGCTGGGGTTTGGGACGTTCGTAACTTACTGGAGCAATAGAGTTGCAGTTATTACGACGATGTCTGCATTAATTTCGCTCAGTGTTACTACTCAATAGTGTATAGGATATGGGTTTGAATCTACGGTTTATTTAAAAACCCTATCCCTACTCTAGAAATTTCTTCTGAAATGTGGTAGAGTCACGCTTCACTTAAGCTGGTCAGCTCAACTGAAGAAGACTCAGGCCTTCATAAAATACCAAACATTGTAGCGTAATGCTGTTGTATTCCTTATGGAGAGCGTAGAGAACTGGGGATTCCCTTTACATTACTTAGTCCTCAGGGGTTGTAACGCGTCTATGGGTCAAAGTATCCCAGTATCCACTTTCCATGAGGTGGACTGTGTGATGATTTCATCCTTTTAATTTATAAAAAGATCGACGAGAATTTTATAGACCATTCAAATCAAGAAAAACTTTTCCTGTCCAGAATTCGAACCCACGATCCATAACGTCGCAGCCATATGTTACACCTTTAAAAATTACGTATCTGCCTCCTACGGCGAAAATTTCATAAATCGCAACCTACACAACTTTTCTATATCTAAAATTATTTTCCAGTCTTTTCCTCTAAAGTAAATCTCATTTTTTCTTTCTTTAGCTTTATTTTTTAGTAAAATTTCTCCTCTTAAACCAACCGACTCAAACAACAACAGCATCCATATTAATTAATATACTTCGCCAACGATGAAGCTCAACTCGAAGTTAATCAAGCATCCGATATAGTGGTCCGTTGGAAACTTGGTGCGTTATTTAACTTGGGAATCTAGACTATGCTGACAAAGAAACAAATGAAAGGGTCGGGGATAATGTAGCCCGTATGAAATATTCTGCAATGCAGTTTCGTTTTGTATTAATACGTCTGCGGACAAACTTAGACTGTCTCTACATATTATGTAAAACGTATATCAACTGGAAGAAATGTTTAATATCTACAACAAAAGACTCGATTTTATTTATCATTTTGGATTCATTTACGGATTAAAAATTATTTGACTGACTGAGTTTGTTTTGGTTAATTCTATGCTCTTACACCCACTTCAATACTGTAAGTCATTCCATCAAAGTCCTGCGAATTACAACGCATCAGTAACCTTCATCATTTAAAGTTGGTTGTAGGTGCCCATGGACTGCAGTAGCCACTTCATCCAGACCCGGAACAACACTTGTAGGCCATACAAATACTTGTTCCGTGCGGGGTTCGACCCGCCGCCGCCCTTAGCGCTGTAATCCCCCATTTACACTCAGCCACTGCTACTGCGCCTATCGCTGCCGGAAATATTTCCCTGAAAACTTCTGCGGCAATAACGACGCGAGTGGGTGTTCACACTCAGCTTCATACTCCTTTGTTGATCAGCTCACATCAATGACTGACGTCGAATTTGTTGTCGTGACAGCATTATGTATGCTCAGTATAAGTAGCTACTACGTGCAATTTATGGTTTTTATCATGAAGATCTTATATTACCCGCTGCGTTTCATACAATTCTAAACATTTTATTGTTTTATCATTACTAAATATCATTAAAACACTGGACAGATTAATAAACGAATTGACGTTTTTAAACGTAGCACG
>DWHP01007331.1:0-11001 GCA_018247895.1 Parnassius honrathi
ACATAACATACACACTGACGCCTATCACCCAGAGGGATCCTGACACAACTCTCAGGCCTCTTTTACATCCATATAGCTACGAATACACGATCGTCGGTTAAGGTTACTCCTATTCTGGCCCATTTCCAGTATATCGCCAATTTGGTCGATAAATCTTCGTTAGGGCTCGCTTCCCGACCATGCCGTTCACATCTGCAATATAAATTTACTTTGTTACTCTTTACTCGTTCATTATTTCCTTGTGACCAAACCACCGAAGTATTCTTTTCTTAATCCTGGTTACAACATTATCTTGCATACCACATGTTCTCTTATTACAATATTTCGGCGACCCTCACCCCGCACACCCGCTATCAAGCCGGTTTCAATCGGTCGCAAACAGTGGGTTTATCGGAGGGAATTGTGACTAACAGTGAGGAAGGGCGTTCTTACGATGCTAGTGAAGTAACCAAAATTATTAATACAATTGTAGAGGAAAGTCCTAAACCTAGTAGACTCTTTAGACTAGGGAAGTTTACTCCTGGAAAAAAATCGAAATATTAAAGTCTGCTTTGAATCCCCACTCAATCCAGAGTGGCATAAAAATCTTCTCTGACCAAACACTTGTACAACAGAGATATATAAAAGACCTGAAGAATGAGTTATCCCAAAGAATAGCCAATGGGGAACAGGATGTAACTATTAAATACATGAAAGGGTTTCCGAAAATAGTTTCTACCAAGAACACAAAAACTAATAGCTCAAAATATTACTTCTCCTGCGACCTCAAACATGATTAAACAAAAATTTACTACCTATCAAATTTTAGACGATTACCAGAATATTACTCCCACCAAATCAAGCCTTAACTTCTTCAATGCAAATGTGAGGAGTATATGCAAGCCAGGTAAATTTGACGAACTAAATTGTATCATCCACTCTTTTAAAACACCGTTCATGTCGTTTTACTTGCCGAAACATGGATCAGATCAGACGACCAAGCTTTCGTCTTCAAAATTATACTCATTACTACAATTTACGACCTAATGTCATCGGTGGTGGTGTCTCTATCTACGTACACAATAATCTAGAACATGATCTTGTCACTGCAGTATATATTGATGGAAATAACTACTTGAGTATCCTCCTTCACAAATACGCCCGCAATATTGGAGTAGTCTACAAGCCTGGACATACAAACATCAACAACTTTGTATTCAACTATGAAGAACAACTTGTACAAAAGAAACGAACCACCATTTTCGGTGATACAAATATTGACTTATTAAACTCTGACAGTTCGGCCCGCCGCTACAAAACAACACTCACTGAATCCGGATACAAGTTGATTAACAAAATAGATCCAAAATATAACACCCGATTAACCACAACAACCTGTACAATAATAGATCATGTTTCTACTAACCTAAACGAAAACAGTTTTCGTATGGCTAATATCGACTCATCGTTATCGGATCATAAAAATATTTATGTGGGATAGAAAAAAGTAATCACCCCAAAGTAATAGAGAATACAATACGAATCTATAGACCAAGAAATTATACGAGATGGTTAAAACATCAAGTTTCGAAATTAATACACACAATTGTAAGGAAATCGATGAATACATTAAAAAGCTCATTAGTGAAACCAAAACAAAAAAAAATTAAATCAACCCCAAAAAGAATGGATTACGGGTATTTAATAACATAAATTAATGAAAGAAATGTGTTACGGAGTAAACTAAAACGTGATCCAAAAATAAACAATTAGAAAAAGAGCTCAAAACTAAAAGAGATACCCTGGCACAAAAAATCAAGAACACAAAAGAAAACTACTTTTACGGCGAATTCACAAAATGTACAAATAAACCTAAAAAAATGAGTAATCTTATAAAAATACTGACAAATAATAATAATGTAAATCACTGTGCTCCACCAAATCCAAAAGCTGCAAATGGTATCGTAATTTCGGATGTCCTATAAATATGTGAAAAATTCTATGATTTTTGCGAACTTAGGAACACAACTGGCAAACAAAATACCGCGTGAGTTCCATAACAACACCACACACAGTACCAAGTCTTGATCCTGGCATGTCGCACCGTACACTGTCTCAATTCGATCCATGCACCATCAATGAAATAACAAAAATAACAGATGACCTGGACCCCAATACTAGTGTAGGTCAAGACGGAGTTGGTATCAAGGCTCTCAAATGTATCAACAGTTTAGTAGTCCAAAATATAACTAATTGCCTAAATTGATTGTTAACTAAAGGAATTTTTCCGGAAAACCTCAAAATAGGCAAAATCACTCCAATTTACTAGTCTGGTACGAAATCTAGTCCGGTAAATTAGCGTCCAATATCAGTTCTACCTACACCATCCAAAAATTTACAGAAAATTATTTACAAGAGACTAGATGACTATTTAACTGAAATCAACTTTATGTATGACAAACAGTATGGTTTCTGACTCAAATCTAGTACCCTGCGTGAAAAATTAACTTGATAACTACAATAAAAACAAAAATTGATCAAAAACAAGTAGCACTGATAATATTAGTGGACCTAAAAAAGGCTTTCGACACAGTGAGCCGTAATTTGCTCCCAAAATAACTACAAAATATTGGCGTCACTAGAAAAGTATATAAAATGATGGCATCATATTTGAGCAACCGTTACCAAGTTGTAAAAATTGGATCGATTCAAAGTAGACCCAAGTTTTTAACGTGTGGAGAGCCTCGGGGTTCTATCCTTGGTTCATTGCTATTCCCAATGTACATCAATAACATAATCCAAGTAGGTTTACAAGGTCAAATATCTCTTTACGCAGATTATACGTGTTTATTCTCTTTTGGAAACAATATATCTCATACCATAACACTAGCTCAAGGAGACTTAAACTTACTCCATCAATGGTTTCAGTATAATCTCTTAACTATTAATGTAGCCAGGACCTCATATGTAATTTTTAGCGCCAGGAACAAAAAACTCCCTAACCACCTCACTTTGACTATAAACTACTTATCGATAAGGAGCTTAGTCCTCGACTTCATGAGGAGCTGGCTGAAAATCGCATTGAATGGAAATTGAATCTGCACTCACGCCTGCTCATTTTCTTAACATATTCCCATTGTCATCACTTCTCGGTTACCCCACTGTGTTTAGGCCAAATCGTAACCACTTAAAACTTGCAAAAACGCTCATCTCGGGCGATAAACCTTTTTGACGTTTAGCGGGCTGCGGCGGTGCAGTTAGTCTGGAACATTCATTTGTCCGCGACGGCCGTGTCAGTTAGATGGCGGGAAGTTACGTTAAGTCACATTAAGATTACTTCTTTGGCGTTGTCTTATTTTGTTCGTATACGTGACAATGAGGTTTCCTTGAGTTTGAGTGACTAATTTAACTTCGATTGCCATTAATTTGCGTCGACGAGTTGCTTGGATGGCATTTTGATAGCTATGAAGAAATTTTGCTTGTCGGGTGGAACGCTAAAACTTTGTGACCCGGTAGGAGATCGCGTTCCTCTTCGATTACAGTTTTGTGCGAAGTGACGTTAGACTTGAGCTCAGATAACGGTGAAAGCCCACTGGAGTGATTGCATCTTGTGGAGCAGGGCAACGCATGTGGGTGTGGCCGGTTACATCGGTGACGTCAGGTTACATTACACACCTTCTAACACTACTCACACCTACCATTTACTTGCCCCTGAAGGTACCTTGTGGTCGACTCTATCTCCGGAACTCGGTAAGTTTGTGTTTGCTTATACAGCCATTACTCAATAATTATCCATAGGCCATTAGTGCCCGAACCCTCTGGTTGCCCGTCAAGTTGGGTTAATGATGGGCCCTAGCCCAGTTGACTTCTGTCGGGGCACTACTACTTGATTTATTCACGACATCAGACTGGAATGTCTTTGTGTTGAGCGTTTGCCACTACATTGGGCGACCTCTTTTAATTATTTTAAAGTTAACGAGTAAACTAAATATATTTTAGATGACAATTTTTGATCTACAGGTTTAGTCGGTAACATTACAGAGAACGACAGCATGCAGCTGTAAAATAACAGATAATAATGCCCTCCAGACTGAATTTCAGTCAAGGTGGCAGCTGCAGCGAAGACGCTGCACCTGCGCAGGACAGGATTATAGTACCCGAGTGTGTTTGCAAGCATAAGTACTTGCTCTATTCCCTCACTCTCGCTGTCCAATGGGTCAGCACTCTGACCCCATCGCACCGAAGAGATCAGACGGAAGATCATCGGCTTTACGTGTTTTCTAACAACGTGCGAAACACCAGTAAATCACAGACTCCAGGCCTCTCCTGAGAATTTCTCAACAAACAAACTTAATAACTAAATTTTGTTGGCAGTCATGAGAGTAAAATGATATATAGTACGAGTGATATGATCACAACATTTTAAATTTTAAAAAAAATTAAAAATCATGTACTCGGTGATGAATGAAATACCCCGAGAATACCCCGAGCGGCAGCCACCCAAATTTGTGTCACACGCCCCATCAAACGCTGCCGTCAGGCCTTTTATATTATAATATGCTATCTTTTATAATCGGATATCGATTTAGCATTCTTTTATAGCATGAACTCATCGCGATTAACGCATAATTATCACTGAAGATAAATTTATTGATAAGATTTCATGTATAAATGTGACAATTTATAAAAAATATCGCCATTTTCCCGGGTTACCTTGAAGTGTTGTGTGGTCGGAAATGTGCTCAAAATGACGAAAGGTGTATTTGTAGCAATATTTAGCCTTTTAGGACTTTTAGGTTTAAGTAGTGCACAGTTAATCCAATTTGGACAGTGTAACCCCAACATTGAATTGCAGGCGGATTTCAACTTGACTCGAGTAAGCTTTTTTGTAATACATTTACATACATATATTTGGTTAATGGTCTATATGGTATATAAGGTTACGAAGGAACGTTTATAATTGTAAATTTACGATAAGTAACAACATCTAATTTAAAAATAGGGTTGTACTTCTAATGCACAGAAATAAGGAGTGAGCAATATAAGTAGGGAGTAATTGTTGTGTTAATAATTTTGGAGTGAGTAATATAAAAAGTGTGGAATTTTACTAAAAATTATCCAACTTATAGCTATGTCTCAGAACCAATTGTTGCGAACAATCATAACTTTAAAAGTAAAGTAAAAGTAATGTTAGCCACTGCTTGGCACAGGCCTCCTCCATTTCTGGGAGGTTAATTTTAACTGTAGACACTATTAATAGCTTTATGTTCAACCATGTAAAAAGACATCAGCTGTTAATATAGTTGGATGAACAAATGAATGACACTGCGTATTTAGGGTGTATGTTTAGCAGTGATGGCAGACATAACAAGGCTATAGATCGAAAGGTGAATGAAGGACACGGAGTAAATATGCCTCTTTAATCTAATTTGGGTCATAATCTGTCAAGAAGCACATAATTTACAGTTGACAATGATGTATTGATCTCTACCGTAATATATGGTAACACGCTTACTACGCAACAAAGCAAATCAATGCTACAGCAGCGAGTGGCAGAGTCGAAGAGTATCGCCTTAGACGAAAGTTTATCGATTAAATTTGCGATATATTTAAGATGAACCAAATGATATAAACCAGCAACGAGTATGTATACGTAAATATAAAAATTTGCAAAGAAACGAGAGAGGTGTGTCAGAATTTTAGTATGTGTTAACAGTTTCCTCCTCGTCCTCGAGTTCGATCCTCGATGACGACATACTGAGTGACACTTAGAAGGGAAGGCAAAATTAGCCTCTAAAAAGTTTGACGTAATCAGTAGAGCGGAACTTACTTAGTACTTCATGCCAACACCGCTCGCAGCTTTAAAAGGCGCAGGTACGACTTCACATGGAATACTGTTCTCATTTCTTGCCCAGGGCATTTCAGTGCTAACACTCTTCACTTGATTGCTATCAGCGAAGTCGCCCGAATCGTCAACCGACCGAGTTCTTTCTTTTCGGTTTGATTCACACTACGAAATGCCTTTACATACTCTATGCACACGGGCAGTGCTCAGATAACGTGACGTACATCACGATATGATACGGATAATAATCCATATCACCTGGATGCTTGGCGATCCGCAAATGTTTACCAGAAGTTTTCATCCCCGCCCGAATTCTTTGTGTAATTTCCCGAATCAATACGACTTAGATACCTTCAAGGAAAAGGCTAATCCTTTTTAAAAAGCTGGCAACACAACGCAATGCGCACGCATGGTATCTCAGTTATTTAAAGCCGTATACTCGTTTGCCCTATCTTCTATTAAAAATGTCCCTTTTAGGTACATCTAACACGGAATATAATAACTTATTCCTTATTTTATGATAAGATTATGGTTTCAGCAACAGTCACCTTAATAAATTTATCAACGATCGATAACATAGTATGTATGAAGTGAAATTAGAATAGCTTCCTGGGATCTCATAACGTCGAGATCTGATGAAAATTCGATTTTCGAAAATCGGAATGAAATCAAGAACTTCCCTATTTTTGAAAATTTTCAATTTTCTTAGCGGGAAGTTGAAAATTTAAACGCGTAAAATTCAATCGTAATAATGTTCACGCGGATGAAGTCGCGGGGGAACAAATAATACTTATACATACAACTGCAACACGACATTTTATCGTAAGAGCAATTATTCGTGGGTTCGGTTTCAATAAATAACTGTTTATAACAAAAAATATCGTATCAATAATGATTAACAACGATCTACTCGTAGTTATCTACGTGTATTGAGATATAACTTAAAATGACCAATATTTTCAACGTTATTAAAAAGTAAATCAAATGTTTATACTTTTACTATCTACTACTACAACATACTACAAATAAACAAAATTGAAGTATCTGTTAGCAATTTCAAAATTACAACTTTGTACTATATGTATATGAAAGTATAATATACGCTTATAAAAAACACAATTTTTATATATTTTGTATAACTATCTGTCTGCTTGTTCCGGCTTATCTCCGAAATAGCTGGACTGATTTCAACAGGACTTTCATTGTTAGATAGCTGATGTTATAAAGATTAACATAGGTTACTTTTATATTAGAAAAAAAAACCCCTAAATTAAACGCGGGAGAACAGCTATTCATAAATATTTTTTTGCTAAGAGGTAAAAGTCGACTGTAAAGAACTAAAACGAAATTAAATAATTTAACATTCAGAACCTGAGCTTATAGTATTTATGTACACTATGTCTTAGCACCATTTTTAGCGTTTTGCGTGTAGTGGTGGTGTAAGAATATCCTCTATCTCATACCTACCCGTGGATGTCGTAAGTGACGACAGAGGGAAACGAACCAGACGGACGGTAGAGTCCCCCTTAAGCCAGCTATACATGCTGGCCGAGCGACGGCGAATACCAACGTATAGACACCACATATGCCCAACCCCACCATTGCTGACCGAGTGTAGGAGAGTGTCAACGTGTATACGGTTAATTTGGCGTGCCTTTCTACAACTCGGGATCGCTCGCCACGACTCGTCTCACTTTATAACAGTGTCGGTTTTCCTGCATAAATTAAAGACGCTCACCTGCATTTGGCAAGTCGTGTGCACATATTGGTCGCACATGTCAGTATATTCGCTCATTCTGCCTTGGACAACATGTAGACTAGCACTCGCCTTGTATCAATTTGCCTCCGGTCGAGTTGGTTGAGGCTTGGCCAACATACATTGCCGGCTTTATAATAATTCCACGCTTGGTGACAACTATGGCAAAATCCCCCATATGGGGAAATCTATGAGAAGGCCTATGTCCAGCAATAGACGTTTGAATGCTGTGATGGATAGAATTTAGTACCGTTCTCAGAATGTGAATTAATAATATTTTATATGTGGTAAAGCCACGTGGCAGCTATACTATAGTTGTAGCACGAATGGGTCGGTTTGACCGGGGAAGGATCACGTTCTCACAGAAGACCAGCGTAAAATAGCAGCTTAATACTTCTTTACTGAAAACTAGGCATTCCATCTTAGTCCTCAGGGGTGACGATGCACCTGCGTTTTGATTCTTAATCGAGGATAAATGTAGATGTCTATGAGCCACAGCATCCACTTACCATCAGGTGAACTGTGTACTCATTTATCACCCCTATTCTGTAAAAAAATACATACAATCGATTTTTACTTCTAATCAAGTTTATTTTTTGCTCCTTTTGAATGGATTAAGGAATATCACAAGCTGAAGTTTACAACTAGAATACCAGTTTGCCACGTTTGCGGTGAAATATTTCTCCAAATTTACTAGTTTTTACTAGGTTAGGTTTGTACTCGGAGCCATGCTGCAGTTACATTAGTAGTATAGTTGTAGCACGAACGGGTCGGCTCGTCCGGGGCAGGACCACGCTCTCACAGAATACCAGCGTAATATTGCTGTGTTTCGTATGGTGAGTGAAGAGAACCGGAGATCCTGTTTACTGGAAACGAAGCATTGCATCTTAGTCCTCACAGGTGACAACGCATCCGCATTTTGATTCGTAATCGAGGATAGGTATAGATGTCTATGGGCCACAGCATCCACTTACCATCAGGTGGACTGTGTGCTCGTTTGTCACCCAATCCTAAAAGAAAGCCTTTTTAATAAAAAAACATCAACATCACTTAACAATTGAAGAATATATCGCGTAACATAACATACAAAAAGAACATACAGTCACATTAGAAAGAAACACCTTTCCTTTTTTTAAACTAAGAAGCAATGTAATGTAACAGTTACAGACAGTTATAGACTGCAAAAATATTTATTTATTTCAGAGACATGGTACAATTAGTTTTCGCATTATAACTTTTAGGAGTATTTACATGTCTTACCGGTATCGGCGTAGAAACAGCATAATTATCAATTCTTAGTTTTTTACAATGTCAACAATAAGATGTCAATATAATAATACTATGTCAATTCAAAAACAATAATTAGTATATTAACAATAATAAGTAATTAGCTATTATATTATTAAAACTATTATATTATTAAATATAACAATAATTAATAAGGATATTGGAGCCAAGAAGAGTCCGCTGCACCGCTTTTTGGCTGCGCATTGGCTGACATGTCATCGAAACATTTTTAATTTCTTAGACATGCAGGTTTCTTGACAAAGTTTTCAAATCATCACGTAAAATTTAAATTAATAATTTAGTTGATACCAACGTAGCTACAGCACTTGGAATCGTCTCTTGCTTACATACTGTCAAATTTACAGCGAGCCCTTAGTATCTTGTAGACCAGTGACAAAGCGCTCACTCTATGCAGAACTGTACGCAACCAAAGTTTTTGAGAATACGACTAGGTTATAATGTCTTCCCTGTGACATCCACCTGTATCATATATATTTTTTCCAGTTCCTTGGCAAATGGTACGGCATTGCTAGGACAGATAACGAACTACAAAATGGCGACTGTGCAACCTTGGAGTTGAATCGTGAAAATAACGTTATCAACGTAACAAACGAGGCCGTCGATAATAACTTCTATCATCTAATCACTGGCACTGCGACGCATGAAGAAGGAACCGCCAAACTCATGCTTAATTTGCCTGATGTACAAACAAGTGAGTTTTTTAACGCTATTTATTGTTTTCCTTGGGTCCTACAGCTTTTAAAAGAACAATTCTGGTCGAGACCCTCTTCCCTTGCACAGAGGATTTGTCTCAAAAGCCACGCTATCTAGAACTGGCGTTAACAGTACTAGATGCCTCGTACTTTTGAAACAGTTTTCCGTCGTCGATCTGTGTAACAGCTATCTGGCTTTCAAGCCTCTAGCTGAAATGAGATGAACAAACTGCTAATTTCTGAAAACCATGAGATTTTTCAGGAATTTAATAAATTCACCTCTAACGACGGGACGGGACGCAATTATTACATTTAAACTCATCTAAATTCTAAAGTTCTAAAGCAGATAATTTGAGTAAGCCAAAATGCAACTTATTTTCCCCTTCTTCTTATAAATTGTTATATTTTTCATACGTGGCAAAGCCATGCAGCAGCTATACACTATGGTAAGAGCACGAATGGGTCGGCTCGACTGGGGAAAGACCACGCTCTCACAGAATACCAGCGTAAAGTAGCAGCTTAATACTGCTGTGTCGTATGGTGAGTGTAGAGATCAGGAGACCCTTAATTACGGAAACGAGGCATTCCATCTTAATGCTTAGAAGTGACAACGCATCTCCGTTTTGATTTTTAATCCGTAAAAAATGTTTATGTACCCCAGCATCCACTTACCATCAGGTGAACTGTGTGCTCGTTTGTCACCCTTAATCTATTTTAAAAAAAATATTATTCTAATATCGATTATAGTCGCCATTAGAATTCATCGTTAGTTAATTATATCCGATAACAATGATGATGATGATGACAGTGAGCATCTAATAAAAACAAAAACGATGGTGCCGTTGTAAAGCAAAGTCTATTTCCTTCAGTAGGTATCCTAAATGGCGAATATATAAAAGGTCTGAGAGATCTTATGACGTAAACGTAACGTAAATTTCGCTGTCGTTCCATGTCGCATATTGGTTCAATCTGGTAGATGTGAAATACCCAGATCAAAAGAGAGCCAGCATCGAAGATAGGATACAAGTGTCATGGAGATTAAGACAGTTTCTTCTCACAATTGTAGAGTTGTACTTTATCGGGCTGATAAAGAAAGAAAGAATGTCTACCACTAAAACACACATATATAAAAAAAATCACTTCTCAAGATAACAAAAATATCTCCTCATATTATCACAAACATAATATTGAATAAAACTATTATTTACGTATTTTATCGCGTTTACTTATTTTTATTATCCCGACGTTTCGGGTGCTTTACAGCACCCATGGTCACGGGGGGGGGGGACGAGATGTTTGACGTCTCAATGTCATAGTTAGTCCGACTACCTTCAGTTTTTGAATTAAACCACAAATCCTCGCAAAAGAACACCGATTCCTACCAAGGATGATACGCGAGGCTATTGAAATTAAAAAACATC
>DWHP01007332.1:0-11001 GCA_018247895.1 Parnassius honrathi
GTCGAAAACCAATTAACAATAAATGATTTGTACAAAAAATTTATACATACTTTATAACCAGTTTTCCATGAAAAATTACATATAAATAATAATGAAAAGTTAACAAAATTTAAAAGTGAATACAATTTCCATATAAAACGAGTTCAAATTGGATCGCACTAGACCGGTGGCGTTTTGCGACTGCGCGAAACCCTGCTAATAGCCACATTGATTTTGCGGATAGAAGCCAGGTTGGGAGCGAGCTAGCCCTCCAACCAACTACTACAATAATATCACTTTCGGCAAATCCATCGAGTATTTACTATATCACTAAAAATCACCACGTCGTATTCAGCAAGCAGTGTAACTGTCACAAAAGAGCTTCACGGACGCTCAGTTTTGGAGACAGAGTCAGACAATAGTAGGTAATAATAACCATATTATTATGGCCTATTCGTTTCAAGCTGCCTTTCGTACTTTACGCTTGAAGCGACGAATTACCACAGGAAAAACAAAATTGTTATTGACATACACAATTCATATGCTGCGTAATATTATGTTTTCGATTACATTTGTTCGTACTTTTTTAATAATTTTCTAATAACTCATTCTTCTCGGTAGGTGAATAATAGGTTTGTTGGCTGTTTACTGGCTACATTGGCCGTACAACTTATCACGTTTGTCTTCAAAACCTAAAAAAATACACATTAGCTTCTGAACTCGATGCCGAGACATAGTGAAGCGAAAAATTACGAGTACTTGAAGCCCAGACTTCAAAAATTATTATGTGGAATTTCTTTTTATTTTAGTTTTCAAACTCGGTTTGCATTTCAATAAAAGTTTAATTATATGCCCTTTAGTGCGCTCAAAAGTATATTACATGTTAAAGTAAAGGAACTAGAAAAAGGCGTTTGAATAAGTACATTAAATTCTTCATTAGGGATAGGGATAGATTCCTTAGGGATAGATTTTTGTTTAATTTTACCTGAGACCACACCTGAAATACAATTTAAAAAGTTTTTTAACATACCTACATAAAAAAATAAGCGTCTAATATGTAATAGAACGTCCTAGTTTTTTGAACTCTGTAAAAATCCAAAATTCCAATGTTTACCCATGGTGACACATTATAATATTGACATGAAAAATGTACGATATTATTTATAGAAGAAGGGTGACAAACTTGCTTACAGTCCGCTTGATGGTAATCGGATGATGTCACCAAATAGATAGTTATATCCTTTTGTGCTTAGGAGTCCGCGTAGTCTCCGCCACGAAGCAGGTGTCAGTATAAGAACGTATAAGAACAGGCTGGAAGCAGTTTGTACATGTCATTATGGGTCACAATTGTTGTGTGACATTTATGTTTGAAGTTATTTGCGGATTTCCATGAACTTTTTTTATAAAACTGAAGTGACGTATACACTTGTATAGTGAACCTGGTGCGAAGCGGCTACTGCAGTCTACGGACACCTGCAGTCAGCTTCAAACAATAAAGGCTGAAGATGCGTTTTCACCTCCGAGGACGAAGATGGAATACCTCACAGTCTGTAATTAAACTGACTGCATATATATATTCTTATAGTAATCATATTATATCCAGCAGCATTTCATAGATACATATGAGGTAAAGGAAAACAACATCCTAATTTTAATAGAGAAGGTGGCTGGGTGCTAATATCTGCTTGGGATCCCATAAATAATAAAATTAAATCCCACCCCAAGCATTCAACTGCAGGACTTCAATATACTTTAAGTTCATACTGTGTAGATCGGAACAAAATTAATAATTTTAATCTGGAGGTAGCCGTGGTCAACTATGATATTGTGACGTCGAACACATCGTGACCATGGATGTGTGTCTGGAATATAAAACAAAATAATATTCGCGATAAAATCCATAGAAAATGGTTTTATTTAAAAGTATTATGTACGTAAAATTATTAAAAGATTTCTTGGAGCAGCGAAGAATACGGTTCAAATCCGCTCCCAATACATGCTGATGGATTTCGCATGACCTCAAATATAACTTTGGGGACATGCAGCGAAAGCTTATGTTATCTTTCACTATCGAGCATAAGGTAAATTAGCTGTTGAAATCGCAATGAAAAATAAGAAGGAAATGAAATTGTTTTTTCTTTTTTGTTTGACCAACTAAATAAATCCGTCCGGCGCGTTCCTGGCAATCTCCGAGTTTCTGATTAACTGATTGGCTTACCTTCCAAAACTATAGCAAATATCGGAGTGTGGCTGTGTAGACACAGCCCTGTGTTTTACGTGAATATGAGCAGTGCCTCAAATGGTAGCTAACCCCGTCTGCCGATGATGCGTCATTGTTCCCACTCAACATAACGAATTATTTGATCCCTTAGCTGTCGAGTGATGTAATTAAATTTTGGGTGTTTATGATAGTTATGTAGTTACCACACCAAAGTGTAACCTCCGATTTTGTTTTCATCAGGTTTCTGATTCAAATCATTATGCAAAAAAAACACTTTGGAAGCAAATTTAAAGACCTATTCACATCAAAAATAATCTTGTATTTGCTCTAAGCGTGCTAAAAAAAAGGATAATGGCTCATTATATAGGCAATTAATAATAAACTGTTGAACTTGGTTTTGAGCATTAATTTCCGTATATGTAAAGATATATCACAGGCGTCGTACGACTAACAGATTGTATTGATCGAAATAGTTATTCTCATCATCCATCCATTCCGTTCCAGCCTATAATAGTCAGCTGCTGAACATAGGCTTTCCCCGTGGATTGACTCATGGGGGAGTTGCCACGCTTAGCCGGCAAGCGTGGATTTTATTATATGAGTTGTTATCAAGAAGATGCTGCTGTCCATCTCTTTCATATTTCCTCTGCCACCTCTTCCGACTTCCACGGGACGATGCTAGGTTTTTTTTAGAATAAGGGTGACAAGCGAGCACACAGTCCACCTGATGGTAAGTGGATGCTGTGGCCCATAGACATCTATACACATTCCCGATTAAGAATCGTAATGCAAATTTCGTTGCCACCCCTGAGGACTAAGACGCAATGCCTTGCTTCCAGTAAAAGAAGTAAAAAGCAAAAAAGGTAGTGATAATTGTTACACCGCCACTACACTGTGATTCTTATCATTTTATTGACTATTACAATATTCTTGTTCACCAGCCTCTGCTGTCCTTTGTTGTACACTGTTGAACAGGGACCTCTCCTTATGTAGAATGGATTTCCCACAACCGACTGTCATAAGCGAATAAAATTAAAACAAATATCTTCTACTAACAAATACAACTTAAAGTTGAAGAAATTCAAAACCTCCAGCCACATTTTCATTACGCTTTCTTCTTTCGCAAAAGCCATGGCCGCGAACAATAGAACATTACGATACTGGCCTTACCTGATCAAAACTGTTTTGTGAGCCCCGTCAAATAGAAATTCTGAGTGGGTAAATGTTAAACACGTGAATATAGTTTACAAAGTTCCTTCTTATTCAATTCACCTAATGTTTTAAATTTTTTCGAAAAGGCAACTAATACCGTTTGATATCGAATTCAGTTGCCCTGGGTCTATCCCTAAAATTAATAGTACGAATCGGATAATATCTACAGATTTAAATGGGTACCCATAATATATTTTATTTGTTCGTTATACAGCTTATCAAAAGTTCTCTGCCGAACATAGGACCCCACGTATTGCCTAATCAGGGGTATATTTGCCTAAATTGCCACGCTCTGCGAGACAGCAACCGCATTTTTATTATTTTAAACTTGTTATCAGAACGATACTGTTGCCCATCGCTTGTTTCATTGTAAGTTTATTATACTCAAATCTTGTAGTGATTCGCGTTAGCCCAGGGGCTAGGCCCTCGCTGTGAAATTCATATCAAACGAGCAACCTAGGTTCAAGTCTCGTCGGCACAAACAATATTATTAATTGCAATTTTATGTTCAGATTTACCTCACACTGGAGCAGCGCGGCGGACAAAATACTCTGACACGCTCAGAAATGATAGATATCTTTTACGCAGCTGTGGGACATATATAGGATATAATTTTTAAGTGTAAAGTAGGAATTTTTCTTATGAACCAATAGATACCGGTTTTCTCTGAGATAAATTTCAAATAAGGATCATAGTACATAATTGTACCGTATATTATGTATAGTTTTGAAATATTTCCGAATGGTGTTTACCTGCTTTAATTTTTTATACATACTCAAGATCTTTTAAGAAAATTTCACTTCGACTTATATGTTTAAATACACTGAATATTACTACCTAAGGCTTTACCAGACGCTGGTGGGCCTTAATGTGGTCACGTAAATCTCCCAGAAATCGGTCCGTCCAACAGATCTTGTTCTTTTTTTTATATATGAACATGGGCTTTCCTATACTTTTGCGGCTATACAGGTGATACTTCAATAAGTGCTTAGAGAAAAATATTTTTTTAAAAGGATTCTACGACGAATACAAAAAGTTAAAAATAAGTATACTTGTATCATGTTTATCAATTTTGTTCACAAAATCAGCAAAATAATATGTTTCTGCATTATATTATTATCATTTGTAACTAATGAAATTATGATTTATCCTTACAATGGATCCTTCCATGGATATTAGCTACAGCGGTTAACAATTTTTATCTAACAAACAAAGGTTGCGCTCCTTGAGGGAGGCCTATGATCATCAGTGGAGTGGTGAAGGGCTGTAATGATGATGACGATGAAACAAAAGTTGCCAACTGCGAGGTACTTCTTATATTTTGGTTTACTGACAAAGGGAAAATGTAAACAAGATGTTCAAGATACCAAACAATCGCAATACGTCCAAACAGGTGATATCCACTGGGAACTGGACTACTGGTACGCTTCATTCAGTCTAACTGATAGATATCTAAGCGATATTCCAATAAAGTAACTCTAAGGAACGCCCTAAGCACCGTGAAATATCGGTATGTAGTATCGTAGATACAGTTAATAGTGTCGTTTATTCTTAAAGCAAACAAATTAAAGACGCCTCCCGTAGTCAGCCGTGTACTCGTAAATTCGACCCAATTTAATTGGATCGTGTTACGTAGCAGATCGTTTGTCGGAGCCGCGAGCGCAATATCGGACGTTATTCGTACATTTAACTATCCCAGGGCGAGTTACGACTAGCCAGCTCATTCCCTTATATCCGCCGGCAGGAGTGTTGGTATTCAGTTGCTTGCCATTATACGAGCAACTGTACTTGCTTTGTACAACTGTAGGTACTGTTTTTAAATATTTTTATTTTTCTTTACTAACTACTGTTAACTGCTGTTTCAACGATATTTTCTGTTGTCATTATATTTATACGGCAAATGAAGGCCAAGATGTCTTTATTGTCAGAATGTCAAGGAATACACATAAAGTGTTTCTTCAATTGCCAATCTCACTTGCAAGTAGTGTACACTGTTGTCTGATGTATGACGATGTATGCCATTTTGGCTGATGAGAACTAGTAGCGAAAAACCCATTTAAAAAAGCTGCATTCAAATTTCATGAGTATAGGCCAATTTTCTAAGCGATGGATGCCAGCTAGGGAATTCTTGAAAGGGCAATAACAAGCAGTAGACTGATAGAGACTATTGAAGGTGATGGTATACGCCTTGTTATGAATAGGACATATTTATAACAATATAGTTTGTAACTCGGATTTTGTTAAATATACTATAAACCTAATTTACCATAAAACAAGATATTTAAGATACAAATATAAGTTTAGAAATTTTATTCACATTTTCCTTCGAAAAAGCTATAAGATTAAATGTCACGGAAAATAGTAAAAAGCAAGTAAAGTTAAATCTAAACAGAGCTCGAAAGCGCGTTGTCCAAATAAGATAGATCTTTTGAAGGAGTAAGTCACTATTATTTTCTCGCTTTTACGTCTGTTACAAAGAAGAGTGAGGAGGGTCAACTAAAACGGACAGTGCGGTAAATGTGTGAGTGCGATGTATGTGAAGTTCAGGTGTGCTTGTGAATGTGCTTGCAACACCGCAACATCCCTATCCTAGCTCTAGCATATAAGTACGCTTAACGAGAGAAATGAAAGGAAAATCCATTTTATGGTCTCATAATTAATATTACACACAAGTCGGTTTCATCATAGTAATCAAAAATTTAATTTTGTCTGTCGGTTTAATTTTCCGAAAGTGTATGTTTTTGGCCTTCGGCCTTCACAACTTAACCGAAACAAAACTTACGAGTGCGCACTCGCAAAACGTACCTATTTATTTATCGACATGTAAAAAATCTATTAAATTAACGACTTTTCGGTCGGATTGTACGGAGTAAGGGTCCGTTCATCGAACGAGTTCGTACTTCAAAAGGAAAACGTCATATCACAAAGTAACTGTTACGGGAATAACATTGTTTTACAAAACAAAATATACTCATATTCTGTTGGCTTCTCTGTTCATAGGTCCTTTTAAAATAAGACTTACGGAAAACTTATATTTTCAATAGAAAAACGTCCTAAGTCGGGGGTTGGTTGTATCTTATACGACTTTTCAGCACGGAAAACGCACAACCTTATCTCGCCTGTAGCAAGGTGATTTACTATAATTACGAAGATAGCGGTAGATGCCTTTTGTTATAATTTTCCAGGCTGCCTCACGAGCGTTTTCTCGCGCAAACTCATGAAAATGGCGGCCATTTTGTAATGTGCCTTGTTTTTTGATAAGGGTATTAAAATAACGGCGTATTCGGACGGTTCCCCACTTCGCTATAGACACAGTATTTATATAAGCGTCTGCGTGAGCTTCCATTTTGAATGGTAATTAGAAGAGATGCTAATTAAATTTCGAATGATAGCAACGTCTGATAGGCAATTAATACGCGAAAGTTAATTTGATTGTTTTATTAATTACTTATCTGTAATAATTTCTTAAATTAAACAATATTTATAATCAAAACAGTTACATAGTAGTAGATACGTATACATCATACATATACGTCACGTACATCTATTTTTTTATGCCAACTAATCAAGTAACGTACTGGCAACTTTTATAAATGTACAATTGCAATATATAAATATAATTTATAAACAGTGTTGTGTTCACAGATACAAGATAACGTAATGGTGTAGGTAATTTTTCCACAGTTTCCTTCGAAGGGAAGTAACCCACATACATTGCGTGAGCGTTACAAAAAGCGTGGAGTTTTTGTGTTGCCCCTAGTATTAATATCGCGATAATGCAAATTTCGCCGGTTTACGGTCCCGAAGCTCATTTCAGGCACCATTACCGAAAATTCTGCGAGGTTTTGGCTTTTGAAAGCATTTCGTGTATCCTCTCAGATATTCGTATTATGTGTTTTTTAAATATCGATAATTTCTGTATAGTTCAGACCATTTATGCTGGTAATTATTAATGTCATATTTTTATACGTGGTAGAGCCACACTGTATGGTTATGGTTGTAGCACGAAAAGGTCGGCTCGACCGGGGAAGAACCGCGCTCTCACAGAATACCAACGTAAAATAGCAGCTTAATGCTGCTGTGTTCCGTGTAGTGAGTGTAGAAAACCGGAGACCCTTTTTACTGGAGACGAGGCCTTTCATCTTAATCCTCATGGGTGACAACGCTACTGCATTTTGATTCGTAATCGAGGATAGATGTAGATGTCTTTGGGCCACAGCAACCACTTACCATCAGGTGGACTGTGCGTTCGTTTATCACCCTATCCTATAAAAAAAGTCGTTAACTCTCTCCAGACTCAGGTCTTTTTATAGGTGATATAGTGTGCTTTGCAATCCATGGCCACATTACTGCTGACCGTCAAGTGTCGGGTGCTGATGCTATTATAAGTAAAAAGTAGATAAGACGACATAGGTTGTGATAGAACTTCTTTTTTGTCTAAGAATCCGTCACACGATCTCATCGTCTTCAAGGTAGTGAGTAGGGTCTTGTAAGATTTGCCATACATAGATACATATACGTACATAAACACTCATGCCTGTCACCCAGAGGGGTAGGCAGTGACTATGGACTTCCATTTGGCACGATCCTGATTCCTAACACACGCCACTTGTCACTTACATCCATATACCTACGCATACATGCCCGTCGGTTAAGGGTACTCTTGATCTGGTGCATCTTCAATATAGTAATCGACAATTTAGTCGATATACTTTCGTTTAGGGCGTCCCTTTCCGACTCTTTCGTCCACTTCTGTAACATAAATTTGCTTTGTCACTCATTGTGACAAAGATTTACCATCTAGTGCTTTGTCACCATTTACCACCATATCATATAGATACATATTTGTTTGTAATCGCGTTCCTAATATGGCCCTAAAGATTTGTATAGAATATGCAGTTCAAGGGAGCGAAAAATCGATCTAGCTAGGTCTCATTTCTGGGAACATTCGTTTTCTCTGTTTTCATGCACATAACAACAAACTTGTGTTATAACATTACCTATCGTTATCGTCTCAATAGAATTATGCCTAGAACGTAGGCATTACGTAGGACTGCAGAGTTCAAATCCATCAATATATTCAAATGCTTTTAATTTTTTGTTTTTTATAATTTCTTGAATTTGATATTTTTTTAATTTTAATTAATTTTACTATCTATTATTTTATAATTTTTCACACCTTATTTTTTTAAATCTTGTTGTAACAGTTTTTAATTCCTATTTATGTCCCTTATTATTTTTTATATTTATTCAAAGATCACCTTCTCATTTACGTAATGGCAAGAAGAGAGTGTGTGAGCTCAAATCTTTGAATTCGGTTAGATTTTGTTTTTTCTTCTTTAGTATTCTAACCCATACTACCCCACAGTTGTACCTATAGAACGTACAGCGGTGGCTTTATTTGGCTGCTCTACTCTGTCTTATTACAAAAAGTAGCTTAAATAAGTCTGAAGTTTCAACTAGACTCTGTTTCAATAAAGAAGAACTAAGAACTAAGAGATTTTGATTTTCTATAAATCCCGTTATGTAATATAAGTTCAATAAAGTTTAACTTACCGCAGTAAAATTCGCAAAAAATCCCTTTAACCTTCTACTACATTGTAAACCCTTAAGTATTCATGGCTTTACGTGCCATAATACTAGAGTCTACGTAGGTAACATTGCCTTCAGACTTGTTTATGAATACAATAACTGACTCAGCCAAAGCTAAGAAATGGAAACCCTTAAATTGTTGTAAGTGCTTTGTTGAAAAACAGGATTTGTTTTTGCTTCTTTACAAATGAGTGAGTATGTAAACTTTTAATAACGTCTCCGCCTCCTCATCAGTCCAGAAACAATTCGCTTTAAGTCGTCGTTTAAGTCTAGCTGCAAAACATGATTTTTAACAATTCATCATCATTAAAGGTTTTTGCCTTAAACATGACAAATGAAAATATTTTTATATACTTACGTACAAATCCGGGTGACAAACGAGCACTCAGTCCAGCTGATGAGAAATGAATATGATTTATTATTGTAAGCTTTAGTCTACAGTCGAAGCTTTTCTGTCTACGAGCCCATCTGGATAGATAACCCCCTTCCTACCTATTTCTGCTGCTAAATAGCACTGCTGTGTTCTGAAGGGTGTACAGACTCGGAATAGTTACAGGCTGTGAGTCATCGACCGAAAAATCGATTTTTGTATCGGTCAAAAACCACTGATTTAAAGAATCGTTTTACTAACTACTTCACACATAATTTAACCAACAATAAATTACTATTTCTTAAATTTTATATAACTGTTAGTTACGGTTAAATTGTTTTTTATCGAGTAAGTCTTTCGACAGAAATGAAAACTGGCTGTATACAGAAATTGTATCTACGGATTAAAAAGTACGATCCCTTATACATTTTAACTTGATATCTTTAATGCATTAAAAAGTGAGTTTAATATTATTATTTAAGAGGGACGTCAAAAATCCCATTGTGACATCAACACACCGTAACGTATTCTATTCAATTGCATGGAAAATCGGCTGGATTTCAGCGGCCCACCCTTCACACTAGATATTTGTATCCCTCTCATACATAGATTGTGACAACAAGCCAGAAAAGGAAACGAGACTAAGTTAAAGTAATTGAGGGTAATATCAGAATAGTTTCAGTCTAGACGGGCAAAGTTGTAAGTTGCGAATTACAGGCGTGAAACTGCCTGCTTAAAATATATTGTAATAGTACTTTAGTTTACGCTTGCTTAAATTTATACGGCTTTGGGTTGCGTGGGGACAACGCCTCGCTACCAACAGTTTGCGAAAGTTCAACAACTTAATTATGCCCAACACATACTAGATTCCCGGCGGAAATTTCTTCACATTACTTAAAACTTTTCCGCAACCCACCACAATTTATGGTCAGCACGCTATGTTCAAAGTTAGAACTCAAATGTATGGTGTATAGTTAAAATAATGAGATAATTTCATAATTAAATCAAATGCGTGAACCCCACCTAACAAATTTTATCATTTACATTTTGAAATTAAATAATAAATTACTTATTTATGATAACGAACGTGTTTTCCGGAGAAATTTAGACGACAGCCTCCGATCCATATAAAAAATTTTCTTGTTGGGAAAATATATTCTTCCATTAGATGTAACTATAAAAGTGTAATTAATTATAAGCTAATTATCATCATATGGAGATTACAGCAAAATATTTTTTATCTAAAAAAAATTCCTACGACACAAGTATTTCTCCTTATTGTGGATGTGCTCTACACACATAATTTGCACAAAGAGAAACATCTCGACCCAAAACAGTCATTAATTTGTAGGACTTTTTCTCAGCAGGAATCAAACTCACGACCCGGCAGCGCCACAACCAAACGTCACCGAACCGACATATACAACAACTAGCTTTTACCGGCGGCTTCACCCGCAATGTCACTGGGAAATGAACTATCCATTGCTTTTTAAATTGAAAGAAAACTGAGTTTTATAGATTTGTCAGAGATGCACTCATTAAAAGCAAACAGCAAAATTGATTCGTCAGCCTATTTAAATGTTTTGAAACGCAGCGTATAGGAAAGCATGAAAATAGCCTGTTTATT